>BGPR01005378.1:56101-72988 GCA_013235015.1 Araneus ventricosus
CAACAGAATAAATTTTGTAACACATTTCTCAACCTCCCAGGATAACAAAATATTCCGTTCCCTTCAATATAAACACATCATGCTTGCAAATCCTTTTATTTAAATAACTCCTTTTTACAAATGGAGTGCTTTAAACATCCGAAAGAGAAGAAAAATAGAAAATCTCGACCAAAATACGAGAGAACATCTTTAATTTAAAATAATGGAATTAAGTATTATCAAGAGGCAATTTCTTTTATATTTTTGCTTTTTCGTTTCCTCCGAACTATCATTCATTCGTCAGGAAATTAATTTGCGTATAAATTGTGTTCGGAAATGTTATAATGCTTTCTTTATTTGAAAAAGAATGTGCCGTGGTGAAGAAAAGAATCGAGAAAAGCAAAAGTAAAAATATCTCCCAAGCTATTGTTATTATTTCGATTGCTTTAAAAATTTTAATTTTGAAATAAAGATCGCTTTTAGGTTGACGAACTTATTTCTTGCTTTTGCGAGTACATATTTTCTGAAAAAGAAGATTGCAAAAAAGGCATTACTTTATATTAGCAGACAACAAATATTCGGTTAAAGAAATAATTTATTCCTTTTTTTCATTTATACACATTATTTCACTTTCTTTTGTTTCATGTTAGTCATTTATTAAGTCAACCGCATTATGTTTAAAAAGTACATAAATTTGATAGTAAAGAATAGATGACATTTTCATCTTTTAATATGTCTTCATGTAGAGTTTGTTTTTCTTTGTTTTATAAAACTCAAATTTAATGAAAAAAAAATCAGGGTTTTTTTTCGCTTGTTTTTATAAATTGTAATTTTGACTTTTTTCCACAGAAAAATTAATTCATCCCATTGTACAATATAAATAGTTCAATTAAATTTTTTTGAACATGCGTTGAACATTTATGTTATTAACCATAACTGTTAAATTGGGAAAAAATTAGTTTCTTTTGAAAATATTCGGAATTATTTTATATAAAACGTTAATGCAATCATTTACGTCATCCGATATTCTAGTTAAAAGTTTTTGTTTTAAGTTTAAAGATTATTTGCTTTATTTTTATTTTAAGATTGGTTTTCGAAATTACCACATGATTTCATAACAATGTGAAAGCAAAAGAAGGACAGGGTAGTAAACATTTTCTTAGAATAGAATAAAAAAACTATAATTCAAAGGCAATTACAAGAATATAATTATATTTCTCAGAATTAAGTATGGTTCAATATTTAAAATTAATCAAATCTTTCATGTACAGAAAAACAAACTTGTATCAGCGAAATATGTTAAAAATAAAATTACTTAGAGTTCAGAATTTTTACATTATATACTTATTTTTGTTTCATTGATAAAACAAAAATAAGTATATAATGTAAAAATTCTGAATTCTAAGTAAATACGATGCTTTTAATTGTTATATTAATATTAAATCATAGTTGGCCTGGTCTGTGAGGAATTTTTTCTGTACATTTTGATTCTGCTTTGATATAAAATAATTTATATTTGTGTTCTATATGCAGAGAGCATTTTTCAAAAATTAAATATATTTGGATACTAATAGTTAAAATTTACAACTTAAAGATTTTCAGATAGGAAGAATTTATAAACAAAAATTGAATAATGTTTTAAGATTTATGGAAGGATAACTACTTCTCTACTGGCACTAATTCCATAGAGATTAAAAATCTATAAAGGATGAATAATTACAAATGATGAATAATTATAAATAGCCCTTAAATATTAGTGAAAGTTTAGATTAAATTTAAATTTAAAAATTTATTATCATATAAGGAATTTAATAATAGCATTTTTTAAATTATTAGCCTTAAAACTATTAATAATTTGTTGTGGAGAGAGGTTTCCTAGTTTTGATTACAAATATTCACATTTCAAACAATAATATACAAAAACATTGGAGGAAAAAGTTTTGGATGGAATTTAAATACCAAAAACTAATAATTTGTGAATTCATTATTAATTTAAGAACCAAACTTTGAAGAGTATTTATAATCATTTGAATTTTTTATACTTTATATAAAGCCTAATACCGTTTTCGAAATAATCCTGAAAAAAATATTTCTTAACGGATTAGCGTATAAAGCTTAGCATGATAGATTTAAGATAGATTTCCAGCTGATAGTTTCTAAACTATCGACTGGAGCTATCAATAGTATTGATAGTTTCAAAAGTTTCGACTGAAACTATCGACCAGAACGAAAGTATCGATAGTTTCTAAACTATCGACTGGAAGAACACCCATCGATAGTATCGCCGGGGGGAAACTATCGATAGTTGAACTATTGATGTTTAAGGAACACTAGTATACATATAGAAGCGTTGGAAGTCAGAAGACAAAGTGACGTAATCGTCAGAATAATTTCTTCAGTCTCTATTTAACACATGTGCAGTATCAGCCAATAATGCTTGCAGAATAGCAAGCAGCATACTTAGTAGAAAGGAATCTATATTTTAATAGAAAAGAATAGAGAAAATGTGCATCGAATTCCAACAAACACTTTGACTAAACATTACAGAAAAAATTATTATTCTGCGCTTTTCAAAAATTAATTATTGCATTAGAAGTAGAAAGGAACTGGAGTTGATACTATTTTTCACGACAAACTACAGCAGCGGTCGATGAAAACGCGCCACTCTAGATTTTATCATATTTTATGTATGAGGCTGACGCAATCACTTAACCGCTTAAGGACAGACTTATTTTATAACCTACGGCTTTCAGAACGGTTAACTCGCGTTATGTCCTTAACTCTTTAATCCTTATGCCACTTTTTTTCTTCTAGCCCCTTTAAAACCGGGAGTTTTTGGGGAGAAAGCGACATGAATTGGACTCTCTAACATGGGTGGTTATTTACCCCAACACCCCACCTCCTCCTATAACCTTCCCTTAAAGCGCACGGAAATAGATTGTGGTTGGCAAGACTAATTGGACCCCTTACAGCGCTTATCTCCTAAGCGATCACAAAACCTCACCTCCCCTCAAAAGAAGCCAACCGCCCCAGACCGGCCTTCGTCGCTGTTGAGGGGAAATTTTTATAACGCCAAGGACAACCTCGTTTGGTGTGAAAGGGTTAAGCGGTTAAAGGATGACGCAATAGCACTAATGATGATGCAATCATTCGTTCCTTTTTCAAATCGCTCAGAATTACGTTCTTTAATACGGTATTTTTGCCTAATTGAAATTTGTAATACCACATTCATAAAAAAGTGGTGGGTTTTCATTGGCCCCAACTTCGCACATACCTTGATATGTGGCGGATGTGGGGTGTATGTTGCACACATCAGAAGGCGCTGCTGAATGAATAAAACAATTTATTTAATACAAATAACAATATTAAAAACGGTATGTCATGACAATTGAAGATGTTAGGGTAAGCCCATAGACTTCAAAACACAGGTGAAGAAAACATCAGTCACCGGAGGAACCGGGTGAAAACAACCTGGAAAGAAAAGGGCAAAAAAAAGAGAGAGAGTTCTCGGTTGAACGTCTTCATATACTCCGCTGGCAATAAATCCTTAAGTTGCGCAAGCTGGTTCACAATTACGACGAGCCAGGCACGACGAACATCAGCAGCATAGTGGTCAGAGTCAAGATCCGAATCTTTTGATTCGAATCCGCTACAGATAAAGTTCATAATGGTGAACCAAAAATTTCTAAAATGGTTTTTAATTCTCAATTGCTTAACTGCGTCTAATGTATTAACTAACATTGTAATGCATCAAAACTTAATTATTCTGTGACCAAAACTGATCGAGTTATGGAGCTTTGAATTTCCTTATTATAAGGCAAATCAGTGGTAGACTCGAGGAAGCAACGCCCGTTGATTGCATCTGGCGTTGGTGAATCTTCCTCAAGGTGGCGGTTGAAATGGTCGAAAATGACTAAAACAAAGAAATTCAAAGTTGCTTAATATTGTCGGTCTTGGAAGGAGAGGGTTGCTCTTTTTTCTTTAAGAAGTTTCCGATTCCTGATTTTTAAAAATAAATATATCCAGTCGGATCGGAGGATAGAATAAAAATTTAAATTTCGTAATTGTGGTTAACATTGCATTTATTGTCTTAATTTTATTAAAAAAATAATTATTTACTTCATTTTAAACATTTTTCCAATTCGAAGTATATTGCTCTAGTGGATTTTCTAAATTAGGTGTTAGGCCAAGATTAGAGCGGATACACGCTGTATATTTTTTCATATTTCTATGATATTATATTAAATTACTAATATAATAGCCCAGATCTGTCTCTCGGTAACGCTATGACGTCACCAACAATAAAATTCGCGCCATAGAACTTCGAGACGTTAAACAGCATTACTTCATTGTTAGAGCACATAAATTTCAGTAATTTTTAAATTTTATAAAGTAATTGGCGTTCTAATTTTAAATTTAATAGCTTTAAAATAGTGAAATAAAATTTGCTATCGATTGATATAAAATTGATCTCGCTATGATCAATAGTTCCCGAGAAATTTTAAATTATATTCATATATTTCAAATTAATTTCCGTTTTTAATAGAAAGTATTAAATCACGTCAATGGTATATCATGCGCGTGATATAGTTTGGACGCCACGATGCATCTGATTATTTATTGCAATCGTGATGATATAATTTGAAAATATTTTTTGAAGAATTAAAATTTACACAAAGACATCTGAAGTACAAGGAAAATTGTTAAACAACGAAAAATACTTCTCATGGAATGTTGTTTACCAAGAGGTTTTTTGAATAAAGAAATATGTAAATAATATGTAAATTAAAAAAGTATTTTCCTGTCATAAAACATATGCTTATTTTATTTGTTTTCAATCAATATTAAATATTTCCCTCGCATATATATCTATTTAAACACGTCAAATTTGACGGGAAATCTCTCGAATGAAGAGGCAATTTGTACCCGTCATACAATGACGGATTTATTTTCTAGATAACTTTATAAATAGCTTTAGAATAATTGTTGATGCAGCATCCTGGAGAAGTATAAAATGGAAAGAATGATTTATATCCACTTATATCATTTTATTCCACTCAAGAGGTTGGAACAGTTTCAACTTTATTATAATATTATATTTTTCAATAACTTCAGTTTAGGAACTTCATATATTTGTTCCAAATGCTCATGAAAAATCTCAATAGTAAATGCATCAAATGTTTTTAAGCAAATGCGTTATGATTTATTGCATGCAAGAATATAATCTAATCTTGATTGTATCTTAATGAAACTTTTCAAACAGCTGAGAAGTGAAAGTAAGCTTAATTTTAATCAAGTTCAATGGCTGCCTAATCTTTCGGAACCAACAAGGGATTCGAGCATGACTCTATTCGCTTAAAATAACCTAGAATTTCAAGAATAGTTTTCCGCATACGAAACTAATCATTGTCACAATTTCTTCGCAAATTAACTTCAGACATGATGAAGACGGAATTAAAGTTCTAATCCCAAAAGTCGCTGCTAACAATGCTGACCCTCACATTCCAGGAACATGTAACAATTAGAGAGCAATTTCAATGCAATTTACCCTTATTAAAACTTTGTTAATAAATACTCTGCAGTCCATTGGAGCCTTGCCTTTCCCCCAGCATTATGCAAAGGAGTGGCGAATAAGGCTTAGCTCCCTCTATGGGCGTACCTTTCAGTCCAAATGTGGTATAGAGAGTGGAGGATTTTCGGTTTAACTTTAATTACAGGATGGTCTGAATCTTCGTATATAAATGCAGTTTCGGCTGAAGGGTCTGACGCCAAATTGAGAGTTTTCCTGGTGGCCTCTTCGAAATTTCTCTTAACGGATAATACTCAGAGGACTTTAACTTGAGCCAGCGTGGTTACCATTTGGCGAGGGTTTAGTGAAATTGGAGGTTATTTTTGTCGTTAATGTTTGGCCTAGCTATTAGTTTTCTAGATTAGGAATGGATACTTTCGCATTGAAATGGGGCAGAGGATGGACAGGGAAATTAAATGGTACTCTCTAAAACTTTCCAACAATTCTGGAAATGTTTATATGTCAAAATACTTTACACTTACGCTTTAAATGAATATGTATTTGCTCCGCTTTGGCTCATATGAGGCAATTTTGGAAAATTCTACTTGCCAGTTCTGAAAATAAGGCTTATAAGTTTGTTTTAGTATGAATAGTAATTACGAATTTACTAATGATTTAATGATTATTAAATTACTTACCATATGAATGAAGCAAATGAAATTACCTGGAAAGAACCATGTTTCTGGCTTTTACAATTAACTTCCTATTCTGAAAATAAATCCACATTGGTTTAATAAACTGAGGAGGAACCTACTTAATGTAACTGCCTATTTTTTAAACTTCCATACCACAGTAATGTGGGCATTTTTGGCCCTCACATATATTATTACAACTATATCCAGTCACAGCTTTAGACAACTAGTATATCAACTCTTTTAAGAGAAACATTGCAGCTTTCAGAGACAAAGAATGTCTTGTAAGTAATCAAAACTTTTTGAACAATACCTAAATAATTGCGAAATGAAAAATCGTAGCATTCCGGTTCTCAGCATCGGAACAAGTGTAATTTTGATTCTATAGAATAAAAGGAAATAACATAAAATATGAGGATAAATAATGAAGAATCTTGATTTGTAAGTTAATTTTTAAAAATTAAACCAAAGAATGACTATCCGTTGTTTTGTATAAATTCCACTTCTAAAGTTATTTTATGCTTTTAAAGTTTCGGTAATAAACTTGTACATTATTTTCTTTTCTCCAACGTCAAATTTTAATAAAACACTAACTTATTATATAATTTAGATTACGAAAAAAGTATCGTAATTGTTATAAAGTTACAAAATATACCTTCTTTTCTTAAATTTTTTTAATGAATTATTTATGTTTCTTAATTTTTATGAAGCGTTTATTTTTCTTTTTTTACAGCCTGAAATAAGAGAAATGTTCATTTATATTTTAATGTTATTTTATATAAAAAGGAAAAAAAATTTATCCAAGAATATTGACCGATAAATAATCTAAAAACAATTCAGAAGAAGAATCTAGGAAGAATTATTCAAGAATAATTGAAAATATAACTATCGAATAACAGAATAAACAATATTTTTAAAGAATTAGAAAATCCAATAATAAATCGTATTCATTTCCATTGTACCTTTATGTATAATAGGATAGAAAATTGTTTTCCAATAGAAACACGCCAAAGTAGAATTTTACCTACGTTTACATTTTTTAACATATTTCATTTTGCATATTCATTTAATTATGAACGTAAATACGGGCATAAAAGAGAAGGAATATATAAATTATGAGAACTTCATATTATTGCAAAACTACTAATAACATGCAAAAATAATTAATTTTGGAAACGGCACTCGTAAGCTAAACATTATATTTAATGAATTACGTTGCGACATATGAATGTTTGATTAATTCTTCAGATACATGCTTAAATTTTAAGATAAATTATTCATTCTTAGCATGTTTGAATCAAATAATTTTTCTTTAACATGATTAATTTTTATTAAGATGCATAATTTATTCATGATTGATACTGTGTACGAGTTAAATTTACTCCTCCAACCGCGGTTCTTTCTTTTTCTTTTATAAAAAACCCTTGTAAGTTTTATAATTATTATATGCAACGTTTGCGAATAAAGATAAATACTTTTGAATGAGACAAGTTGACATTTATGTTTAACGCTATAATAAATTGGCCTTTGAATTATAAAAAAATGTCGAGAAATGATTTCTACGTTACTCGACGATACAAGATTAAAAGTAGCAGATTTGATTTCATGTATTAACGCAAAAATTACAGATAAGAAAAATATTGCATTTGGGGTTTGTAAAAATAGAATTATTCAAAGATTTCCTGTTATTAACATTTTGCTTCAAGTATTCTTTCATAAAAATCAATTTAAGTACAAATAATTTATCATCCCGAAGTCCAGATACTATTCGAATGCATAATGTGAGTTCCCTTCATGGCTTATGTCTTTCAAAGATTTGGTTTAAAATTGACCAAGAATTACATGATTTATTTACATACAGAGAACGATCTCGCTTGAAATAGTGAGACATAAATATACCACTTGGCAAATAGCGTAAATAACAGAACAAATGTAATGATTAATCACAGCTAGAGTTTGAAAATTAAAGCTTATCCAAATGGCTTGGTTTAGAAATGACTCATAGATTGATGTTATTAGAAAAATCATACAAAGCATTTCGCTTGAGAATATATAAATTTTAGCAGACATATGTATTATGCAAATACGGAATGTCATGTGGCATTATAATTCTAAAAGACTTATCCATAGAGAACAATTAATTTATAATTTATCTATGAATATAAGAAAATAGATTTGTCCGTAAACAAAATCCTAACTGAAATGCATGATGCATATGTACAGAATTCATGCGATATCTTTATACCAAAAGGCTCATCCATGGGGAATTATTAAAATCCACATTATTTTCAAAAATTCACGCGATATTTTTTTCTAAAAAACTTACTCATAAAGAACAATTAAATTCTAACTTATCGCTGACAATAGATATAAGAAAAATAGGTTTGCCCATAAAGATACAAATCCTAACTGAAATACCTAATACATATGTCCAGAATTTATGTGAGATCTTTGTACCAAAAGGCTTATCCATGGAGAATTATTAAAACCAACATTATTCTCAAAAATGCACGCGATATTTCTTTCTAAAAGACTTACTCATAAAGAACAATTAAATTCTAACTTATCGCTGATAACAGATATAAGAAAAATAGGTTTGTCCAAAAAAAATACAAATCCTAACTGAAATACCCAATACATATATACAGAACTCATGTGACATCTTTATCCTAAAAGATTCATCCACGGGGAATTATTCAAACCAACAATAAGCTTTAGTGAAAGCTTCATCTCCAAATAGAGGCATTGACACACGTAGACGTCCCCTTCTGCTAAGTTCCAGGAAGCTGTGCGCCATTGCCGCAATGCATATGTAATCACAGACTCAATGGTCCACTCAATTAAATACCTACCAGGGACAGAACTCCTCCCCCTGCTTTGAGGGAAGATTACAGCCCAAATGACAGGAACTGCGCTGAATATTTATACATTTTGCTGCCCACTCCCCACATAGAGTTGTGTTTCTTCATTGTCGCATCCTCTCTTCGATGATGTGTTCACTCGGATAGTTTTTTTCTGTCCATTCAGAAAGATGATAGTTCTATTAGAGTATTTATTGCATTAACTAAGTGTATTTGGGGTAGATCGGAGTTAGTTCGGTGATCTGTAATTTCCGCGTGGTGGTCATTCATGCTTTCATTCGCGTTGAGTTTTAAAGTTATTATTTAACGTTGCAGTACAATTGGGAATTCAAAGCACGTCTAAAATGAGATATTGTTTTCTCCTGTTAGGTAAATGGATTATTTTTAAGATATGATAATCATAAGGTTCATAGGCTGCAGAAGCACAGATACTTTGGTATTTGTCCTTTAGCCTTGGACAAAGCAAAAATCGCGTATCAATTATTCGATACGGTTTGGAAGAGAGTGTAATAAAAGCGTTGCATATAGGTAGTAATTCGATTTATTGCAAAGTATTTGGACTTATTAAAGTGTTGCATATAAAAGGCGTTTTATAAAAATATGTACGATTTCATACGAAGTTAAAAGTTGTTCGCCAAAGTTTTATAGGTTACATTTGTCAGTTCTTGAGAGTTTTTAAATTAACAGATGAACGGGACATCGTTAAAAGTATAATTGTATTATTTTAAGAACACAGTGGATAAGATTATTTGATTTAAAGATCTTAAAAGTCCTGCCAAAAAGTGCCTTACTTTAAGGGAATTAAAAACTGCTCAGAAGCTTCCACGCTTTTCAACTATTTTATAATAATGCTTATTACCATATTGCATCTGCAGTGGTTCTATGAACATATAGAACAGAACGCCGTCTCTTACCCTCGTACCCGTGACTAGACCGATCACTGGATGGTTTGATAGGC
The DNA here is from genome assembly GCA_013235015.1 of Araneus ventricosus. NCBI lineage: Eukaryota > Metazoa > Arthropoda > Arachnida > Araneae > Araneidae > Araneus > Araneus ventricosus. Next base: position 66,101 of record BGPR01005378.1, read on the forward strand.
AAGACAAGGGAATTTTATTTAAGGAAAAAAGAAAACCAAAGAAAAAGAAAGAAATATTTAACACTATGTACAAGAACAGGCATTTTCACTTTTACACTATTAGTTCGTAATAGTTTTCTTTTCTTTAGATGTTGTTTTACTTTTCTTTTTTGAAGGGGGAGGGGTAATGTCCAGTAAACTGGAACTTGCTGGTTCAGCAGCTCTCTGGAAAGTTGAAGGCTAGGGAGGCCTCAGAAGATCTCCGTTTTCAGTTATGAATTTGACAATCCTACGAATTTTATGCCTGGAGACGAGGTTGTTGGCGACTCTTTTCAGCCATTCTTGTTCGAAGTTTGGCACTGGCTAGGTACCGGCAATTGCAATCCGGCACCAATTTCAATCCGGTCGGATTCCCATCGATCCGACCGGATCCGGCCGGATTGGACACATCAAAACTATTTTGCCTTTTTATTCTAAAATCAACTGTATGAAAGATGATAAAGTGAGTGTATTACAAAGCTTATAAAAAAAGCGTTAATTTCTTATGAAATCAACTTTATTTACACTGTTATAATTAATGAACATTACGAATGAATCAACAATAAAAACTTAGTACAGTGTAACTAGTTAAATTGTAATTGTTATATTAGTTTAGTAATAATTAGATAATGATGGGCGGTTAAGTTCAGTCTCATTTACTAGATTTCACAAATGACATCAATGATAACTTGTAATGTAACTTATATTATGTAAGTAACTTATATTAAATCTAACTAAATCAAGCTGATCCAACTGAGATCGTATTAATTAGGTATTTTAGACACGCCTAGCAGTCTCATTCTTATAATTATGACAGTCATCATGAATCTGTTTAATCAATGGCACAATTATCACAATAACGAATTTAAAACTTCTTCGTATTTTTTAATATACTTACTTTAAATTATTATTTTAAGTAAAACAATTAAAAAAACTCACTTTGGTTTTGAAAAAATTATCGTAGGAAACAAAAAGCGTTAATTGTGTCATCTGTCAATCGACTTCTTACAGAGCTACAAATATAACCAGCGGCCTAGAAAGCCCTTTCTGCTTTTACACTTGTTGGTTTTATTGTCAACAAATACTCATGAATAGAAGACAAGTATTTTCCTCGAACTCCTTCACTTTCACATGCAGTCATTTCCTTTCTTAATGTTTTCTCATAATCTTTCTCTTTTTTTTGTATTTATGTTCTAGGTTTTCATATCTTGCTGGATTTGCATCTGTAATTCTTTCTGTAATGTCCAATCACTTTTCAATGACGATGAATCTGAGTTATTTTCTACTGCATTATCTAACTTTTCTTTAAAGCTATCATTTGGAACAACTCTTTCTAAGATATTTTTCATTTCTAGTCTTACAACTTCTTTTTTTCGGCATAGTAAATGTATCATCAGTTCGTCTTGTATCATCATGATATTTTTTTTTATTCTGTAAATATATTAATATTCCTGTTTTCATTTTGAATTGGTTTCAAAAGTGGCATGTTTGTTTTAGAACTTTTAGACTAGGGCCTGCAATGCAACACAAATAGGTACATACTTACAATTTAAAACGTTATTTCGGTCACTATGCAAGAAGAAAGTCGTATTATAAAGAAAAATCCGAAATATGGATCGTTACTCAATTCATTTCTAAGTCTAATTATCTACTTAAATCATTCTCGTACTCGTAAATGCAACATAAACAAAATTCATCTATCAATTGAACAATAAGAATGTCTGTATGTGAAGCGGGTGAGTCAGCGTCGAACGACTCGTACATACCACGCATTTAAGTACCTACTCTTGCAATAACGCGAGTATTTTTTCAAGAAATCGGCTTCATGTATTTTTTTTAATTTACCGGATCCGGTAGACGTCTAATGATGCCGGATCCGCCGGATTACCGGATCCGGTTTTCCGGATTGCAATCCCTAGCACTGGCTTCCTCATATGCCAAGACACTGTGAAAATACACTCATAGTGAAGTGCCGTGCCAGTTCCACCACAACTGCAATAATAGCTGTCAGACAGATGAAAACTTTTTAGGTAGGCAGGGAATGGGAGTTGAACTCTTTGAACATACAATCGATTGCCAAGTTATAAAAGTTGTTTTACTTTTCTTTTAAGAATGTTATACAAAATTCTTAAAATTATTAGAAATATTAAGAGACACTTCTTAAACTTAGCAATAATCAATTTCAAATTCATTATTTATGTTTTTAAACATTGTAACATTCGTCGAGAGATACAAGTTTGGGATGTGAAATTCCATCCTGATCTAGTTTAATTCGCTATGAACAATATATATTCAGGAAATGTTTTCTAGAGATTCTCATTCATAATATTTAAGTTTTTTCGTTCAAGTAAGCTAAATAAAACAGTACATGAGGTGAGAGAGAAGAACTTGAAAATTTCATAAGTATATATCGTTGCTTCTTTTAAGTAGTAGTCTTATCCTTAGTATGTAGTCTTATTGAAATATTTTAAACTTGAATCTTCGAATAGTAATCTCCGAACTGAAATTTAAATTATATATTTATAGGAATTCTTGGGTTTACAATACATTCAACCTTTATTGAATTCTTTAAAATTTTTCGAAAATTCAAGTTTAAAAAAATCAATTTGTTGAAAACTCCTCATCATTTTGTTTCTCTTGGAGAGAAGCAGAAATTCTGGTCACTAAAATTCCGACATCTTTCTAAATCTTAATCGTATTTCACTGAAAATTTCATATAAGTTACCTTATATATCTGGCTTACAAATTATAAAAGAATAACTACATTACGTCCCTCACATGCACAGTAAAATATAATTTACTACAAATATTCATATTTTCTCTAAAATTAAATGTATTTACTTAAAATTTTAATACAATACTTCTCTAACATATTTACTAGTACTCTGTAAGTTTTGGGTCATTTAGTGGAAGACTCTGAAAATTATAAGCAAAAAACAGGTGGGAAAGTTTTGGGGTTTTTTTTTAAGAAATCCTTTATATCGTCCAGAATATACGTGATATTTTTAAAAAAATGTGTGCAGTTATTGAGAATATCAAGCATAACCATTGATGAAATTTGCAAACCATTATCAGCTGTCTGTGAAACGGGGGGGGAGCCTAAATCCCTTTTCGCCTTCATCAATTTCTGGTCGGTTCCCTAAATACCCCCGTGACCGAATCTTAACTGTAAAATGTGAGTTCAAGTCTATTCATCACATGATCGATTTTGAAGTGTAGTCCACCCAACTTTCCAGAGAAATTTGAAAATATGTGTGAATCCGAAAGTGTACAGATACTTTTGATCATAAAGTGCGCATTACTCAGATTCTTAAGAAAATATAATGGTATTTATTTTGCTTAGTGTGAAATGACATAATGAAAATTTTCTGAATAAAATGCGGATGAAAATATCGAATTTTTCGTTATAGAACGCACAAAGATTTCATATTCTTTTTATTCAAAAAGATTAATGATTGATATATTAAATTACAGGAAAATGCTATGATCATAAATTTAATCTCAAAGTTTATGAATATTTAAATATACGGAATATATCATGGCTAATACATCACATCTCAGATTCGGCTATACTCTCCGTTAGTGCCAATCTTTTACATCCTTAAAAGGTTACAATGTATCCCATGATATAAAATCTATTCTAGGATATGTTCATTCGACTTTGACAATGACTCCTATATATCTTTAACGCTTAAAAACCGATTTCTTAAAAATTCATTTAAAAATTTTTTTTACTTGCATTTCTTGGGAAAAAAAACATGGGAAAAATTCTTCAAAAAATCCTATTTTGTTTTAAGTATGGTTTAGGGTTGAAAAACAGTTACCAACTTAAAACACTGGACTTTATTGCAGAAAAAAAAATTCCTTAATAAAAATATTGTAATGTTACCGCAGATGGATTTTAATACCTAATAATGCGGATAAGGAATTTCCTTCAACATTGTAGAATAAAATATGGTATTCTGAAGCGTACAAACAAAGCAAAACAGATGCAGCCTCAATTGAAACACATCAATTTCTTTTTATTTTTTATCAGCACTCAGGCTGCTATCTATACGTTTGTAAATTGATTTAATAACATTTTTAATATGCATCTTATTGCAACAACAAGCATTAGAGTTTCAGTCTTATTCTCAAAAGTCCCAAAAAACAAGGCAAAAACGCCTTGAGATTACATCAGATAACAAAATTTGCCAAAATATACAAAACAGAAGCAAAAGTTACCAAAGTAAACAAAACAGAAGCAAACATTCAAGGATGCAAAACTTTTGAGATCCTCTTGATCTCTGCCCCCTACCCACGGGGTTTTGTATATACGTTCTGAGTGTGTTGGTGTTTTCGTGTTAGTATTTGATGTTTTTTTTTCTGTTTTGTTGTTTAATAATGTAGTGTGATATATTTTGCTCTTGTCCCAGTTAGGTGGAGTTTATATATTTGTTGTTCTTAATTTAATTGATATTTGTTTTGTATATTATTTGTTACAATATCGCCTTTTCTGCTGATTGATGCACCTTCTTTACGGTTCAATGGATGCTGTTTCGGGGGGCTGGGCCCTGTTGTCCTCTGAGTGCTGTGGTTGGTTCTCTCTTCCCCAGCAGCCCTTGTCAGGTCTCACACCCTTCCGGGTAGGCTGGCTGCCGTGGGTGAGGTTCAGGTTCAGTCTTATTCTCAAGATCTTACAAGACAATATTGGGTATGTTGCTTAACACTTTAAACCCGAGGCGACTTTTTTCTTCTAGTTCCTTTAAAACCGGGACCTTTTAGTTGGAAGCGACATGAATTGGACTCTCCCAACCTGAGTTGTCATTTCCCCCACTACTCCACCCCTGCTATAACCTTCCCTTAGGGCGCAGGGAAATGGGCTGTGGTTTGCAAGGATAATTGGACCCCCCTACCGCGCTTATCTCCTGAGCGATCTCAGAACCTCACCTCCCCTCAAAAGAATCCAACCACCTCAGACCGGCCTTTTTCGCTGTTAAAGGGAAAATTTTAGACCGTCCCACTCGGTGGCAGAGGGTTAAAGGCATCACTGAGTATTTAAGGGTTAATAATTAGCCCTAATGAGAATGAAAATGAGTATTCTGCAAGAAAAATTAAAATTGAAATACTTTAAAATCAGTTAATAGATGTAGACTACACGCGTATATATTCATTTATAACATTTTGTTCAGATAAACTCATTATGCATTATACCCTTAATCTTCTCATACAGAGCGAGGCGGATCTAGGCGGTCTAGAAATTTTCCCTTAACGACGACGAAGGCCGGTCTGAGGCGGTTGGCTTCTTTTGAGGGGAGATGAGTTTCTGAGATCGCTTAGGAGATAAACGTGTTAGGAGCTCCAATTATCCTTGCACACCGCAACCCATTTCCTTGCGCCTTAAGGGAAGGTTACAGCAGGTGTGGTGTAAATGACCACCCAGGTTGGGAAGAGTCCAATTCATGTCTAGCACCCAAAATAGCCCGGTTTTAAAGGAGATAGAAGAATAAAGTGGCCTCGGGATTAAAGAGTTAAAATAAATCTTAGTTATAAAAGGTAATTAATTAATCCTTTACAGATTCTTGTCATATATTAAACGGGATATTTCGAAGTACTGGTTTCTGAATATTTAACTCGATGCAAGATAAATTTAACTATCGCATCAGGTACGCATTTTGCTTTGAACCACTCTTCTATAGGTAAAGAAAAGGAATGACGCGAATTGCAAACATATTTCAAAATATCTTAAATTACCATAAAAGGATAACACGCTCACAAACTTTTTTCTGTGCTTCAAACATTTCACTCAGTGCTTCACGACAAGCAATATATGTTGCATGACAAGGAATATTTGACAATTTTGCGCGAAGAGCGAATTTTATTATCTGGTGCGAGAATCCCCAGCTGACATATTGTAATCTTTTCCCAAAACGAAAAAGGAACAAAGTATTTCAAGTTTCGATAGTTTGCTAGTAAAATAAACAGGGAATATTGAACGACGCTCTAACTATTGAGTCTTCACATTTTCCTTATTCTACCGCGGAAGATCGTTCAAATTCGTTCAGGCAGAGAGACAATCGTGTAAGTTAGGAATAGTGCTTACTCCATGGTGAGGAACAATTGTATATACCACATTTCTACAGTTGCTTCTTAAAGACACAATGGATTTTCCAAACAAATGTTTTCGAATCTGTAGTTGTCATGGCGAAATTTTTATGGTGATTTTATTACTTCATTCTTGTATATTGGAAAACTTTAAACTAAATGCATAGATAATGCTTGCTGTTAAGAAAATTGTAAAATTAGTTATATTACAGAGTGTGGAACTTCAGATATTTTTTTAAAATTTAAAACCCACACCGGTCCAGCCTACCCGAAAAGGAATAGAACTTTAGATTAGTATAATTCTTTTACATGCTAAATTGATTAACTTTCTTAACCACGCAAAAATTGTAGTAATAATAACGATTACACCAAGGATATTCTATCTTATACTTTTTATATGTCGTTATACAACAGATTCATCTGTAGTAATATAGTCTAAGACGTTTATTTGAATTTATAATTTCAAAGAAATTTTTAAGAAAACAATGTATACTATTTTATCACTTTTCTCTACTTTTTGTTTTATGGAATAAATCGATTTGGAAAGTCAGGCATTCACTTTTCTTTCACTTGCCAAATTGATTAACTCCCTTAATCACGCAAGAATTGTGGTAATAATAACGATTACTCCAAGGATATTCTATCTTATACTTTTTATATGTCGTTATATAACAGATACATATGTAGTAATATAGTCTAAGACGTTTATTTGAATTTATAATTTCAAAGAAATTTTTAAAAAACAATGTATACTATTTTATCACTTTTCTCTACTTTTTGTTTTAT
>BGPR01005378.1:72998-83835 GCA_013235015.1 Araneus ventricosus
ATAAATCGATTTGGAAAGTCAGGCATTCACTTTTCTTTCACTTGCCACATTGATTAACTCCCTCAATCACTCAGAAATTGTAGCAATAATAACGATTTCTCCAAGGATATTCTATCTAATACTTTTATATGTTGTAAGATAACAGATAGATATGCAGTAATACAGCCTACGATGTTTATTTGAATCTGTGATTTCAACAGAATTTTAAAAACAATGTACACTATTTTATCACTTTTCTCTACTTTTCGTTTTATGGAATAAATCGATTTGGAAAGTCATTCATTCACTTTTCTTTCACTTGCCAAGTTGATTAACTCCCTTAATCACTCAAAAATTGTAGCAATAATAACGATTTCTCCAAGGATATTCTATCTAATACTTTTATATGTTGTAAGATAACAGATAGATATGCAGTAATACAGCCTACGATGTTTATTTGAATCTGTAATTTCAACAGAATTTTAAAAACAATGTACACTATTTTATCACTTTTCTCTACTTTTCGTTTTATGGAATTAATCGATTTGGCAAGTGAGGCATTCATATGTGCTTTGAAACGTATTGCTATTACTATTTCTGATATTTAAATGTATATTTTATTTCTGCAGGATGGCTCAAAATTCAGCGCACAAACTGTTAAGGAGGTGGGAGACTCAAAGACAAGCCAAAATCGCACAGGTAAGCTTAACGCCAACTGTATGAACTAGAGGGCGCTGCTCGCCAGCATTGAAGTAGTATTTCAGCGGTAGCCATTGACAATTCTTATTGTTTACTAAGAATATGCAACAGTTACGAATGCTGAAATTCCGGACATGCCGATCTCGGTGCAAAAATATCCATTCCCGATTCAGATGTCCACGAAATGTGAAGTACTTTCGAAATGGTTCACCAATCTATGAGCAGACGCTGTGAATGATAAAAACTTCGGAAGATAAGAACTTTGATTAGTTGCTGGGGGAATGGATCTGTGCACCTTACTCTCCTGGTGTAAATTATCGACAGGTAAAGAGTTTCCACTCGTTTTCGGCTCGTCATTATTACATCTATGTGCATCCTCTGACACATCTGAGTGGTGTTTCCTCTCATATACTTCTATATGAATGATATAGATTGATGATTCTGATTAGTTTTCTGACTTTCTATCTCCCAAAACAGTTTACAAGCTGAATTTTGAACATTCTGCTTTTCAAACACTAAATTTATTCGTTATATTAACGTTCGTTATACAAACGTCCATTGATTAATACGTAGATTCATAGCCAATAGGATATTTTGCCAGTACATGCATTTAACCAAAACGATATTTCACAGAAATTTCCTGTCGTTTACTTGGCACTTAAATGATTTGTACATTAATAAATATTTCGTTCCATTTTTGTATATTTGAACATATTTTCTTGCGTTTATTCCGCGCTGAATTTACTTGGAACTCCACATAATATTTTTTTATTCATACACTATACCATGTAGTGATTTCCTTTTTAAACAATTTATAATGTAGGCATCATGTATTTCACGATTTGTTTTTTTCCCGATAGAAATGATTCAAAAAAGTGAAAGGTGTAAATAAGGAGCCCACCTCTTTGTGATGTGCCTTTTTTCCAAAAAAAACCCCATTATTTCGTAAAATCCACAACTAAATGGATTAAATTGAAATTTTGCTCAGCAAGCTGTCATTTATCAGGAGATATCCAAAATAATCTAGCAAAATTGTGTTCACCAAACATGAACTAGCTGTTTCGGAAATATTTTATTCTACTGAACAAATCTGCCTAACTAAGACTTCCAAAAATAGCAACTTTCATATTGCCTAAATATATATTACATTCTATTAATCTTAACGCTCTTAGTATTACAGCTCGTTTTTAATATATAAGGTTGTTCGGAAAATAATGTCGGGTTTAATCTTTTAACTTTAAACGTATATATCTCAGTTCAGAGTAAAGTGATTTAATCAAAACAAGAACATTACAACAAATGCATTTTTGCCAACCAGGAACGAGTTTATAATACACGAGATTATAATTACGTTTATAATATGCGAGGCAGTCATTCCTTTAACTTAGAATTCCCACATCCTGGAATCGATAAACTCCCGGAAGGCATTTTCAGCAGCACTTTGGTTATAGAAGACTTTCTCTCTCATGAAGAGGTATTCGGTTGCCGATAGGTCTGTTGGGCGAGTCAGAGTTTCGTAGCATAATTTATTCAGTTTCTGCAGCGTCATTTGTGCGAGTTGTGGCCGGACATCGTTGTGAAGAAGAATGGAACCTTTTCTACAGACCAATGCTGGGTGCATGTGTTGCAGTTTACGGTTCATTTCGTCGATTTCTTGACAATACTTGTCTACCGCGATGGCTTTCCATGAATTCAGGAAGTTGAAATGAATCAGACCAGCCTACGACTACCAAACCGTCACCATGGTCTTCCTTTGGTGAATCTTTGGATTTGGAAAGTGTTCTGGAGCTTTGCCGCGATCCAGCGACCGTACTGAGCTCCACCGGTTGTTGTATATAATCCATTTTTTATCATATTTTCCAATGCGATCGAAGAATTGATCGCTCGCAAAAAGAAGCACAGAACATACATCACAACGAAGATCTTTTTCCATTTTCTCTCAGTTCATTCGGCAACCTTTTGTCTAACTGTTTTGGTTTACCAAATAGCTTGAAGTGATCCAGAACTGTTGGATGACTCGAGTTTGACTTTACAGCAAACTCTCGAATCGTCGTGAGAGGAACTGCGTCAATAAATACCTTCATTTCGTAGTTGTCAACTACCAATGGACGTCAGCAATCTTCATCATCTCCACGACTTCATCTCCTTCCCAAAATTTTTGACAACTTTGCATAATAAGTTTATTCGTGGTTTGCATGCGCTATTGATGTTATCACTCGCCTTCTACTTTTATGGCCTAGTTTGAACTCGTACAAGAATGTCACTCGCAAGCGCTTCTTTTCTATCATGAATTCTGCAAATAATAAGCAGGGGTGGCGCCAGAAGGGGAGCCGGGGGGCCAGGGCCCCCCTGTCGGGGATGTTGTGCCCCGCTGTCGGGCAAATCGGGCCCCCTCATCGGGCAAACTCTAGCGCCATTCCTGATAATAAGAGAGACAAAATAATAGTTAAGATAAAACCAAGAGCAGAGAAATATAGAAGAAACTCTGCACTTCAAAATTATATACAACACGATAAAATAAATATTTATTCTAGAAACAAGTAGAAAAATTAAATTATATATAATACCGACAATATTTTCCGAACAACCGTATACATTGCCTTAAAATTCGAAATTAAAGTAATTCTACACATAGAAGGCTCTTCACTTGAACTCTATCGATACGGGACAGTCCCATACGTCCCTGCAAGCAAAAGACGATAGCCGTCCGAAACGTCCGAATAGTGTATGCATGTGTGAATGCTTTGTTGAATGACTGAAATGAATGGAGACGAATAAATGAGGCATATTATTGGACCTAATCACTAATAAATTCCCTTTCAGTAATAATACTAATCTTTTTCAGGTAACCTTAATTTAATTAGGTTAAACTCATTTTTCAGCCAGGGTTGTAGATGCCACTTATCATGTTTCGGAGATTGTGAACCACTGAGTTCGTGCGCTCCACTAAAAACAATCATCGCTGGTGTGAACGTCCGAACGTCACTCTGAAATAACCACCCGCTTTCGTTAAGTGTGATTGATTTCACATCCGCGGCGCGTGCTTTCTTCGTTAGAGTGGCTCGTCTAGAAGTGTTTGGGGAAGGGGCGAGTTTTCTGAGTTTTTCAATTGGGGCAATGCCAGCTGTCAATGTGGTTTTTGAGGGGGAAAGTGAATTTCCCTTATCTTGGATAAAGGATCTCGGACGTTCCCGTATTTTGAGGTCCTTATATTTCAATGGCCTTAGAAGTCGGGAGGTTAACACAAATATCTGCTTAGCAGACGCTACAATTTAACAATTGTCTTAAACGCTAAAGTCCTTTATTTGTAGCCAAAATTTTGTAGACACCACTAATCCTTACCCCAAACAAGATATTTTTGTACATGATTACATATAAGCAAATGCTGTTTTTCCCACATTCGTCGTTACTCTTTTAATTCATGGAAGATTAAATTACACTCTAATCAAATTACATTTCCCATACAAACTATATTTTTTAAAGAACTGATAACGAAGCGTAATTAACAAACCTTGATTTAAATAGCAGATTACAATTATTGAGGACAGTTTCCTACTGAATAAGCTTTGAACTAAATGTGATTTTATAAACAATACATAATAAATTAATAACGTTGCTGCAAAATTAAGATCAAACTAAAAATACGACTAAGATTCAAAATATAAGCTCGTAATAACTTATAAAACTGATTGTAGTCTCCTAGGATAGCTTATTTTTTTAAAGAATTCTGGATATAAAGAAAAGTGCCCAATAAATATTCTTTTCTATCAAAAATATGTACATAAAAACAAATTAAATGTTTTTTCATACTTTCTTTCCTAGGCAAAGTTTTTTCCTATCTAATTTTTTTTGTTTAATTTCAAGACCTTGGTAGGGTTGTGTGCATGCTTGTTTTTTCCCTAATCATTCGATAAATTAATTAGACGTTGCATACTTGTGAAGCATACCGTGACAAAAAATATGAATATTAAAGAAATAGCTTTGTTAATGGAACGTTGAAGGATGTTTTTATGAAAACGTTTCTTTATTTCTCACTAATTAATGACATTTTTTTAAAACGTTAATGATTTTCCATAATCAAGGCGTTAGCAGAATATATTTTAAAATTATTTACTGAAAGAAATATCGCTATCATATTGCAATGATTGCCATTTACCTCGACATATTTTCGCCATCAAATTGATGCTGGAATCTTTAATTAAATAAGTATTGAAAAATACTTACATATTTGAACATTTAATACTTACTTGCATTTTTTATTGGATAAATCGACTTATTATAACAGCCTGAGGCATAATGGTTTCTCGAAAGATTATGTAGCTCATTTAGAAGATTTTGAATGTAAAAGAAAACAAACTTTCGAATCTGTCATCCTTCTTAAAGAATGCATGGCTTTCTAAAACAATATTCAGTGTTAGAATGTAAGGAAATTCAAAAATTGTGAGCAACGAAACACAAACCTTTTATGCAGAATTTTTTTTATAGTTTTAATTCCAAAAATACTAGTCCTCCTTGTTTGTTAAGGTAATTAGTAATAAAAATGATTCGAAACTTGAACTTAATAACATCAAAACAATCTGTATTTTAAAAAAGCAAAAGACGCTATGTTTTTTTTTTCTCTTTGAAATGTATGAAAAGACAATTTTTCTGAACACATGTATGTGTTTTTATAAGAACTTATTTTATTTTAATTCAGTTAACCTTTCTGCTTAAATGATTTCTGAAAAAAATGGAAATATAAATACAAAGTTGGTATTTCGAGAAATGGATACTTTGTCCATTGAGTTGATTCCGTTAATCTTTCCACTTAAGTGATTTCCAAAAATATTAGTAATAATACAAATAAAAAGCTGATTTTTCGAGCAATGGAAAATGTGTTGATTGAGAAAAACTTGTAAACAACGAAAAGTCCTTTTGAATTTCATTTCGATTAATGTATTAAAGATTCCTTTCTTCTATAGAAATTGGCAATTTTAGTAAATTGATGATTTTAGCTTAAAACTCATAGTTTGTAACTATTATCAATAAATTAAAACCATAATTACAAGTTTTCGAAAGTTTTATACCCTGCTGCCAAATATTTGTCCAATTCAACATTACTGAATTTCGCCTACAAATCAAAATCAGCCTCGATTTCCATCATTTAGATTTCATTAAATACAGAATATAACTTTATATATAGTTATTATCAGTTATTATATTTATATTACTATAATTAAGAATCAATAGTGAATTGCCATTTAGGTAAACATTATTAAAATTCTAATTATTTAATATAGATTTATTTTCAAAAATCGAGAAACGTACACAAATGTAGACATCAGTTTAGTTCAGACACTCTAAAAAGCATCTCCACTACTTGCTGAAGACAGAGTGAAAATATCTAATTGATATTCATTTGAATTTGTAGGATCAAGTCATTTTACAATGTTTCAGTTCTTTTGGAATTTTCAAAAACCTAGCATTATGGTCTGTAACAATAACTTTTAAATACTTTCTTTTTCAATAGAAAAAGAAATATCAAAGTCATGAATTAGATATTCCCATTTTATAAAATTTAAAATTTCAATAAACGGAAATCCAGTGTTTATCAGAATCATAAGTAAGCACAGACGTTCTAAGACGTTAGTGGTAGCAAAACGAAATACATGAATGTTTTCAAGATCTCATTTATATATTTAAAATATTTTAAAAGTTAAAATAAATCATAAAATTCGACAGAAAAGGATTTAAATAAAAGCAAAGTTCTTAAAAGGTATTTTAGTTCTGAAATATAAAGAAAACATAATATTATTTTCTTTGTTTAAAAATTACTATATAAATATCTTCCACACTAGATAGTAAAATAATAAAGATCCATAACTATCAAGGATTTTCAACTATCTAATCAGGTTGGAATAAACTTCTAACTATTGTAATATTAGTAACGCATAAAAAGACATATTTGTAGAATTATTAAAATGTTTGAAGAAAAGAAATTAATTAGATAAAAAAAATCGTTTGGTCATAAAATAAATTACTTTTAAAATATCATTTGGCTGAAAAACAAATTAATTAAAAATATCGTTTGGCATAATTCTTTTCTAAAGTTTATAAAAATAGTATGGCAACGATATATGTCTTTTGCTAATGTTGACTAGCAACGGAAAAGAATATTGATGAATTGAACATGGAATTCGATGCAAGTCAGTGATGTAACATTTGTGATGTAAGTGTATGTGTTTGTTTTGCATGTTTGTGCTGTGGGAGACGTCCAATAAATATATTATTTTTGATAAAGATGGATCTACGATTCTTCATATTATGCTGAAATACACCACACTATAAATTGCATGATGTGTTAACTCACTACTCATATGAAATGAAAAAACAATGAATACATTTAATCACTAAAATACAAAACTTGATTTATGCTTAACGGTGATACTGTAGGAACTAGCTTTTATTTCACTGGATATCTAGACGAAAACTAATGTAACGAGGAAAGACATATTCTATCTCTCTTTCTTATCTAGTTTAAAAAGAATTATTAATATAATATACCATCCAAATTTGCATCAAGGTGAAATATTAAGACAATATTTTAGTGTCCGAATTCCGATGGCAGAATTTATTACGCAATCTTCCAAGTTTAAAAATTCTTATTTTTAACTTCAATGAAACAGGGAAGCAAAAAATCTCGCTAAATTTCTTTGGAGGCATCCTTCATAAGCAAACGCAACATGTAAAATGACACGCTCGTGGTATGGAGATAAATGGCATTCTACCATTCTGACCTTGTTTTCTTGCCACAGCAGGTTTTTCATTTATTTCACTATAGCTAACGAGTGTCATTTTTGCGCTTGTGCATTCAATCAGAAAATCCATTTCCCCGGGAATTTTTCCTGCATATTACCCATCCCATTTTTCTTACTCTCTACAAATCATTTTTATATATTTTCGCAAAAGGAATTTCTGACTTGAGTCATTACTTTGAAAGACTTTGCCTCAATCGCGATCTTTTTTCCTCGTCACAAATTTTGGCAAGGGCTGTAGAACTAATTCATTTTTTAATAATGATGGCAGATCGATAATAATAAGACTTAGGATTTTTATTTGCGCGCTTAAAATGATGTACGAATAAAAAACTGATCATATTCGGATTTTAATGATGAATATTTGGATTACATCTGCTCAAAAAATGAATATAAATTCTTTCGAACCATTTAATATACAACTTTGATACATTTTATAATTCTATTATGAAAACAGATTGTTTTATTTTAATCTATTATTAATAAAATTTCATGATTTCCTTAGAGACTTTCAACAATTTTGAAATTAATAAACTAACACATATGTTTGATTATTGCATAAATAGCCGCCTTCGGCGACCAGCTTGTTCGCCGGGAATATGATTTCAATTGAATCTTGCATCATTTTATATTCATGGTTCTCTTAACAACGTAATTTTAAACTTCAGATTGTGGTATATATTTAACCCACGTTCTATTAGTGACCTTGGACCTCTTCTGTTCATTGTCTACATAAATGTTCCTAATAGAGTCAAATAACTAACCATGTCATGTAACCTCTAATTCCATGTTGCCGGCACTATCTTCATATTCTTATTTTCTCTTGCAAAATATGCATTTGCAACATTAAAATGATGCAGCGCATTTTATGGCCAGTGTCATGTTAGCTGGAATAAAACATTCTCAGAAAAGAATGAAAATATAGCAACCATAACCATTCAGCTCACTGAATACATTTCTTAATGTAAGCAAAGCAATATCTCGGAGAACTGAAATAAAATATGAAAGCAAAATGCATTAGAATATTATCTCAGATTACAACAATGAAGGAGAAATATGCAATTAAATATTTGTTTAAACAATGAAAACGGTTTGAGTTGCGTCGCAACAATGAAAAGTATTGTTTTAAGTTATGCCAAAAAAATATTTTTAAAAGGTTATTAAAATTAGAGAAAAAATTGTACTGCAACGTAGTTGATACTCATTGTAAAAGTAATTTTTGCACTTTCAGATGATGTAAAAATGATTTTTGAGATGTACTATTTTCGGAAGTTATTAAGGAAAAACGCCAAAATGTGGCTTGATTTTTAATTAATTAAAATTATAGTTAAAATTTCAGAAAATGGGCCCAGAGGTGCACATTCGCACCCTCCAAAGTGAGTTTATGCCAAATTTCGTTGCTCTAAGTCCCACGTTCTCTTCTATTATTAGTAGAGATACTAGAACGCAGGAAATATCTTAAGTCAAGCGTGCTTCAAATCTCATACCTTTCTGATAAACACTTAAGGTTATAGAGAAGTGTAAATATGTGTGTGAAGTTTAATAAACTACATTTTGTGTATTTTATATTTGAGGATATGTCTAGAATAACGTATTATTAATTTATTGTTCAATTCATTGAAATCAAGATGATCGGTTAGAATTAATTAAATTATGGTTCTTTGCTTCCCAAGTTTAGATAAAGTACCAATGGAAATAAAAGTAATAGTCATTCATATCCGTAATTTAATGATGAATTACCTGATTACACATCCTCTAGAAATATATAATAAATATTTAATTTGCTTTCAGAGATCCAATATAAAATTTCGATAAATTTAGCAAGCCTTCGCAGAAAAAGAAAATAGATTTATCTGGTCTGTTATGAATAATAATTCAGGATTTATTCAAGAACATAAAGGAATTAACTTCCAACGAAGTTGAAATTAATAATCTAGTTGATAAATGAACAAATATCTTTCCTTTAGTAAGACGCACTCCAAATTTCGTAACTTTCTAGTGAATAGTTTCCTCTATATAACTCTAAATATACGATGTTTAATAATAAACCCGCGTATATGAATTATTTGGGGAAATGTCATAACTTACTGATGAATATTTACGACTATAGACAACTCTAAATAAGGGAAGTTTTGTAATCTACAACATGTGTATGTAATATTTAGGTAAATGTCTGGTATGGCATAATATTAACCATTCCAAATTATAGTGCTTTATAAATTTTTGTTACTTTTTAAATTTAACATGATTTTATTGATAATGGCATATGAAAAAGATAGATCACGTCTTTAAATACATCAAATATAAATATAATGGATTCATGAATAAGAAACCATCATTTTGCCATAATTAAATTCCAGAAGACATAATCGTTAATAATCCATCGTTTATTAAACTTTTTGCTAGTGTAAAATACAAAGTGATAGATAAAATTATCAGTGTTCCATGAACATAACTCTAACAGGGCATCTGCATAATTATAAATCAGTTATCATCTCACAAGTCTATATTGTGTTCCTCTATCTTTAAAATTGATTTCTACAGTTTTAATCCTGCGATTTCAGCGGGTTGGAAGTTCGTCTGTTTTCTGCTGCATCCTGCGATTTTCGCAAGTTAATGGGTTTACTTATAACTTTTGAAACGTTGAATCATATTATACTAATAAAGCCCTGCATGTAAACAACAATTAGCTTGGTTTAACGGAATTTTAAAACGTTGCATCTAAATAGTAATTCTAAAATTTATGCAACGAGAGGGTTAAGGACATGAACACATTTCAAAGACACAGTGTTTTGAATAATGTATCGTTCTGTGGGATTTACTGTGAGCATATTCAGATTTTCAAATGGTTCTACACTTGTAAATTCGTTATGTGTAAAAAAAAAATCGTTAGTTTAAAAAATAAAGCATTGTCGTAAATATCACGAACATCAACAATGTCACGGCTGATCGGATGAGGTTTACATTCAATTTCGATTCTCGTGTAAAATCTTCATGACTAAAAGTAATGAAATAGATGTAATATTAATGTAATAGTATTAGTAATGTAAATGAATGTAATAGTAATGAATGTGATAGTAATGTAATAGCAATTAATGCGATAGTAATGCAATAGTAATTAATGCGATAGTAATGCAATAGTAATTAATGCGATAGCAATGTGATAGTAATGAATGTGATAGCAATGAATGTGATAGCAATGAATGTGATAGCAATGAATGTAATAGCAATGAATGTAATAGTAATGAATGTAATAGTAATGCAATAGCAATGAATGTAATAGTAATGCAATAGAAATGAATGTAATAGTAATGCAATAGCAATGAATGTAATAGTAATGAATGCGATAGTAATGTAATAGTAAT
>BGPR01005378.1:83845-94671 GCA_013235015.1 Araneus ventricosus
TAATGTAATAGTAATGAATGTGATAGTAATGTAATAGTAATGAATGTAATAGCAATGAATGTAATAGTAAAGAATGCAATAATAATGTAATCTCTGCACTCTAGACTTTTTTGTCGTCAGATCTGTCACGAAATTGGTAAAAAGGCTCCGTCTAATGTTAAAATTTGAATAAGGATTACACCACAGAATTTCTAAAACATTCAATACGTGGTCAACAGTTTTTGACAGAAATCCAAAATAATGCAAATACTTAAACCAAATAACAGACATAAACAGATTTTTTTTTTCTGAATACAATAAGATGTTTACAATGTAAGGCCTAAATCTGAAATGGAAAAAGTCATAGTTGCATATATTTCCGTATGAATTATTTGCCGTTTCATTCCTAGTTCATAAGAATTCAAGGAAATACGAGTTTAAACAAGTAAATCTTGATCATAATTTACTTATTTTATTGACATATAAGAAAAACTGGTGATAAATCCTAAGTTATTTTAGACTGAACATAATTAATGACATTATATACAAATACAACTAATTATTTAATGTTGCATTTAAAGGCCATAATTATTTTAATCAAAAAATACAAAAGAAATCCTCTTGTTGGTGAGATAAGAAATCTTGGAAAATGGAATGCTGCCAGAGATAGAATTGTAGTCATTCAATTGCACGTTTTAGTTGAATCCGCAACAGCGTGCATACCTCTTTAAAATTTGATAAATCAAAATCAACAAAAAGACACATAATTCAAATTCTACAGGTTACATAAATGAAATTTTATGTTAAAATACAAATATTCACAATAATTCATAAGCATTGATATAAATATTTAATATTGCATTGTATTCAAAGCTTATATTCAAAATCATTTTGTGTAATACGGAATGAGACTTGAATTTGAGTGAAAAATAATAATTGCAATTAATTTTCAATTAAAGATAAACAAAAGAGGATCAGTAAAGAGAAAGGATGGTTTGATAAAATTGTTTGTCATTTTAAACAATTCGTGATTTTATTTTTTAATCATAATTTCAAATTCAGAAGAACAAAGTCTCTTAACTATCCACCCATATTCAAACAATAGTATGTAAACAATAGTTCAATAATTGTATGATTTGAAAATATTTGCTTTACTCTGGGGAATCGTTAATTTCTGTACTTTAAAAAATACAAGGCGTTTTAATTTTTTCATAATCTGATTAGTTAGATTCTTTTCAAATATATTTACATTTTGGAAACTATAAGGTTGTAGTAAAGTAAAGTAAAATAAATTAACTCCATTGTTCTAATATTTTACACTTTTGTTCGAAAGCAAACATTAGTTTATTTTTAAAGGTTTTAATATACAATTAATTTCTATTTGACAAAAGTAAAAAGATAAGAACAAAAATATATAATTATTATCCATTGAATATCTATATAAATGCTATTTTCTTATGAATACAAGAACTACCTTTTTCATATTGAAATGTCATGTGGTTATTAAAATAATATTTCATCATAATCAAATTGTTTCTTCTTCGTTCAAAACAGCTAATGGTGTTTTACAACGCTTTGTTACATTAGTAGCAAAAAATAAATTATAATTATCCCGTTGTGCATCTAAACGTTATTTTATTATAAACACAAAAGTCACGTTTTTGTATTAAAATGACATTACCCACAGATAAATTGAGTAAGATCAAGTAACTATAGCTTGAAGGAAAGATAATGTTAAATGGATTTCTAAGCTTCAACCTATGAAGTTATAGGAAATTCTGGGTGAGTGTAGGTTTTAATATTATGTATAAACCCGAGGGGGAAGTCGAAAGCCCGAACTGACGTCCATAACACTGGGCGTTAAACACTGCTCCACTTTTCTCCATCCAGGAATATTTTCTAAATACCAACAGGCACATTGGAACTTTACAAATTCTATTTTAATAAAGCATTGCTTTTCGTCGCTTAACAAGCAACACCACCGTTCTCAATGTTTTGAAATTTCAAAGAGGAAGATTTCAATGAATTTCGAAACGAATAACGAATATTTCTAATTTTTTTTCACGTCTGGTTGGAACATGTGGTCTCATGTTCATAGTAGATCGTAAAAAAATTCAGAAACATTCTTTATTGGTTGCGAAAAATGCATTCGAATCTTCCTCTTTGAAATTTCAAAAAATTGAGAAAGGTGATGTTGCTTGTTAAACACCGTTTTGATACCAATGATAGCACGAACCTACGCATAAAAGCATGAACCTACACCCGACAGGAACTAGATGTCTATTTATTTTAGAAATGAGGACAAATTAGTAAATCCTTCAACAGTAATTACCTTACCCAGTGACTGGTACGGTAATAGAGTAAATTAGGCCACAATTGTTTCGCACTTAAGGGAAACCACCACATAGCCAGTCTAACATCTAGTCAACAATTCTGCTGAAGTATTGTCAAGGCTATAAGATTTATTTGGAAACAAAATTGTTGTAGGCAGTGACAAATCAAGTTGAGAGTATATCGAAAGATAAGAATAATCGCAGCGATGGATCATTGAAACAATACGCGTTTCTGTACATCGTAAACTTATAGAAAGAACTCTGAAATTAAGCAATTTTTCTTTAAAATACAGGAAGGGATTAAACATATTATCGCTAATTGATATTTAAAACTTAATTTTTATTGGAATTGAACCACTTAACTGAATAGTTTTCCTTGCTATCTAATAAGATGACCCCTCCTGTTTTGGAAAAGGGCTGTCGTTTTCATTCATCTAAGAAGGCATAGGATACTTAAGATGTTTATGGATCCTACATATTTTTTGTGTCAAATTATAAAGCTAATTAATGATTCAATTTTAGTTTATAAGACTAAAATTTCGATAATTCGATGCAGGAGTATTCTCGGGCTGTTAAGTTAAGAGGTTAACAGGTTCATATTGAGAACTATTTAAATAATCGTAATGATATTTCATGTAGTTTTGTTTCTCCGTACTGCCAATCTGAGTCGCCTTTTAGAATGAGAACAGAATCCTTGACTGTCTTTTTCTTGTTATGACTTAGTCGGCCAAACCACTTACCTAGTTAGTTTAATTGTTAGATCAATGTACAGTTTTATAAAATGCATAATGTTGCCTCGTTCTTAAGGATAGTTTGATGACGAAAACAAAAACTTGATCCAACCCCCGCCTCTATAAATTTTCATGCTACACTAATGTGAACAGAATTTTTGGAGACACGTATCAGCAACATGCAATTTTCTTAACTGTCCAACAGAAAGTATCAAAAGCAACAATATTAAAAACTTTTCCGAAGAATAATTTTAATATACCTCTACCCATATAATAAATATCTTAGTTTAATTGTCACCTCCCATCATCTAACTTGAAGTTTTGCAATTAAGCCTTTATTACACCAGACACAGACTTGTCTAAAATTAATTAAACTAGGAACAACGCGAACTCGCTACCACATATTATTTCTTCATGAAATATTTTCCTAAGAAAGTCAAAGTATTCGGATTTTAAACCAAGACAATGGCAGAGATCTGCGTTAAAAACAAAGTTGAAGGTTTTGACATTTTTGTTCGAGAAAAATCAAACTCCCAGATAAGCGATTTAAAATCCATCATGTGTCAAATCCTGCGAGCTTGTTGAACATAAGTAAGGAAAATCAATTTTCGAAAAAGGTATTCGTTTCGATAAAAATCAGATTCTGAAACAGCGGGTATTGCTTTCAAACGCTTAAACCTTATGGTGCTTTAGAAAATGTCCTATGCAAGAAGAAAATTACATGTGGAAGTTTAAATCGCATTTACTTTGAAAGGGAACAAAAAGCAGTTTTGAATTGTCAGAAGCCGGTGCAGTTGCTAGCGCCATCTTTCGTCCGTATGGGAAAATACTATTCAGAAGAATTACGAGAAGCAGAAATCATAAACTGTTTACTAACTCGATATCTCTCGAAGCATTAATAAAAACGGACTACAAGCCCTGAAGATAATTCGAAAAAGATATATGTATCACAAACCTTACGTTCGATATTTTTAAAGACAAAGGAAATTCGCATCTTTAGCGTGGTCTAATCAAAGTTTTAAGAATAATTTTAGTTCCAAACAACACTTTTAAACAAAAATGTTAAAAGAATTCTTAAAACAGAAAAATATATTTAAAGATTCTAAATTCTAACTCTTAATACACCTAAGCAATAATAAAAGAAAAGTTAATATTCATAAGAAAAGCAATAAAATATTGTAAAAAAACATAAATAATTCATAAAAGCAATTTAAAGATTAGAATTTTTTTAAATGTAATTTAAAGTGTAGGTATTTGCTTAACCTTTGAACTTCTAATACAAATACTAATGGCAAATGTAGATTGTGAATATTCTCTGTTCTTTTTATTTTATACTGTATAAGTATTAAAATAATAAATAATATTAATAACAAATAAAATAAGATAAATAAAAAAAATTATATTTCCTTTCTGCATCATAATCTAAAATACTAAAGTGTTTTTACACATTCAGTATTTGCATAACATAATTCGTTATGTACTTTATATTCATAAAATCAGCATTATAGCTCAACTAAGTGGAAAAACATTTTCTTGCAAAAGAGATTCATTTCCTAAAGTAATTACATAACTTAACGCTTGCTTTTATTTTTCTCCAAAAAATTTATGAGCTTTCAAATTTCTCATAATCAGATTCAAATTTCTTAGAATAATAAAAGCAAGCGAACAAAATGAATAAAAAATTAAATATTGTCGAAAACGTAAAGGGAAGAGTTTTTCCATTACTGTAAAGAGACAATTTATGGTTGAAAAGAATATACTTATGTGACAATTTTTTAATGCTGATCAACTGCTGCACTTGCTTTCAGCCTGAGTAAAACAGTTAAAAATGTAGAACGTCCTCGAAACCCGAAGGCAAAGATTAATTACAGTGAAACCTCTTCGAGCGGCCACCCCTGCATAGCGGCCACCCCTCTTAACGGCCAATTTTTCGTGCCACGGATTTTTCGGCCCATAGACCTAATGTTAAAATAACCCCTAGCAACGGCCACCCAACCCCTCTGAACGGCCGCCGGGTGGGTTCGCCCATCCCATTTGACAAACGCATCGGTTAGAGATTTACTTTTTAAACTGAAAAACGAACTTGAAAAATGGTTTTTTCCGAGAAGGGTAAAAACTTAAAACAGTCACGAATTGTATCCTTTTTTCAAAAAATGTCAAAAATTATTAAATAAAGTACTATTTTCTCTTTAGATAAGTCTCAAACTTCATTTTAAATAAGAAATATGTGTCATACTTGTTTATATTATGTATTATAGAAATTATCTTGTAATTGTAACGAAAACCCTTCAGAGCGGCCACCCCGTCTGAGCGGCCAATTTTTCTCGGAACGGAGGGGTGGCCGCTCAGAGAGGTTTCACTGTATATATCTTGATTGCAATATGAGTCCGTATCCGTTTTCACTACGCACTTCCATTACCTGTTTATCTTAATTTGATCACTTTCCTTTTTAAATTTCACAGGAAAGTGCATAATGTTCATATGAAAAGTAATTTTAAAGTTTTCCTAAACCTTATTACGCGTGCCATCGATGATCGGATTCTATTTTATGGATTTAAAGGATTCCACTGTAGAGAATTCAATAAGTTTATTGATATTCAACTGAGCAAATTAGTAGAAAGCTGGGCTGCTCTATGACCACCCAGACAACTTACAATGCTGAACTAATTATGTTTTACGGTTGTTTAATGCAGTGGTTGCCAGTGTAGAGCTAACATGTCTGGATCGAATAGGCTAACAGGGCGAACAAAAGAAGGCTTAACCCTCTTTTATTCTTGGGCGATCTCTCAGATGATGCCACGCCTTCTTGCACATGTTCACGCCCTCCTTGAAGCATATTCGCAAGATTTTCGCGGCCCTTTAGCTTTCTTCGTAGACCTTTGAGATGTGAGGATCTATCATTAATGATCGTAGTTATTAATTTTATTCTTTTATTACTTTCTCCTATACGAAGTATACAAAGAGAAAGTATTGTAATCGTCAAAAAATTCGAACTCGAGATTTTGACGAATCTCCACGTTTTGGACCTCCCCTGAGGCCGAAAAACACAATTTTGGAATTATGTCTGTCTGTCTGTCTGTCTGTGAACATGATAACTCGAAAACTATTAGAGCTACGGGGTTGAAATTTGGTATGTGGTCTTTAAACATAATTTTTACGTTTCTATCAAATTTTGGAGAAAATTCGTCAACGGGAAGTCAGTCTGTCTGTCTGTATGTCCGCGGTCATGTGAACGCTATAACTCAAAAACTTGAATAGCTAGATGGATAAAATTTGGTACACAATTTTATCGTCATGAATGTAGGTCCGTATAAAATGTTGGGCCAAATCCGTCAAAAAGAGGCGTTCAAATTGCATATTCAATTTATTTAATCCGATTTTCATGTGCATGCGTACTGGTAGCAATCTGTTATTGTGGTAAATTTTATTTACAACAATAAATAATGTTTTCAAACATGAATTGTAACAATTTTTTTATTGTTGTAAAATAAAATTCAAACCGATCTCATTATTTCAGCAATTATATTGCAATTGTTACGGTTGTGGTAATATAAATTGTTTTCTTGGGAATTCAATTCCAAGACAGAATTTTCGCTTTAGTATTCATTGCATTGCCTATTTTATCACACCTGCTTCGAAGTAATATTTTTTTGAAACGTGGCAACAGATATTTGATTTCAGGTTTGTTTGTTTGTTTCACTTTATCGTATACGAAGTATACAAAGAGAAAGTATTGTAATCGTCAAAAAAATTCGTACTCGAGATTTTGACGAATCTCCACTTAGAAAGTATGCGATAAAGTTTAGGGGAGACCACTCCCCCTGATTATTTTTCTTTTTCATTTCTTTCATCCAGCCTTCATTTTGTTCTGGGTGTGTTTTCTTGTATCTTGTGTTTCTGCATTTTCTTTATTTTGTGTTTCTGTGTTCATAGGCACTGTTATAAACCACTATGCAATTTCTACTTTCTCGCATACAAAGGGAAAGTATTGTAATAGTCAAAAAAATTCTAATTCGAGATTTTGACGAATCTCCACGTTTCAGACCTCCCCGAGTTCGAAAAACACAATTTTAGAATTAAGTCTGTCTGTGAACAGGATACTCGAAAACTATTAGAGCTACGGGGATGAAATTTGGTATTTGATCTTTATACATAATTTGTAGGTTTCTATCACATTTTGGATAAAATGCATCTAAGGTAAGTCTGTCTGTCCGCGTTCATGTGAACACTATAACTCAAACACTTGAATAGCTAGACGGATAAAATTTGGTACACACTTTTATCATCAAGAATGCAGGCCCGTATCACATTTTGGACCAAATCCGTCGAAGGGTTGATTGTCTGTCGGTCTGCAAAATCGCATATTTTTAATCTCAATAACTTCTTAACAAAATTACTTAGATAAATGCAATTTGGCATGTTGCCTTCTTACCTTAACTGTAGATTTGTCTCCAATTTTTGTGTCAATGGGTTAAAAAAAGGCGTTCAAATTGCATAATTAATTTTTCTAATCCGATTCTCCATGCGCATGCCTACTGGTAGCAATCTCCGTGTACGCAGAAGCTATTGAGCGAATTACGTCACTTTGGCCTTGAGCCGGCAAGAGTGGAACTAGCAGTGTGTTATAGATGCGTTTTAATCGGTAGGCATCTCTTTGAATTTGATTCTTTACCTAAATATTTTACAATCACTATGATCTACAATGATAAACCTTCCGATAATCATTGAATTCTGGGTTACAGTAGGTTCGAATTTTTTTATCCTCGCCGAGGGAGGGGAAACACCTTTTTGGGGAAGTATACGAGAAAGTTTAGGCGAGACCACTCCCCCTGGTCTTTTTTGGTTATCCTTAACCGCTTAAGGCTTTATCCCGAGTTAACTCGTCCTAAATGCCGTAGGTTACAAACTAACTTGGTCCTTTAGCGGTTAATAAAGGTGACGTTTTCATATCCATCTAAACCGTTCAGTGACCGTAATGGCTACAGGCATGATACGGTGCTCTAGTTCTACAAGTGAGGATTAACGGAATTTTGACTTCAATGAAAAACCAGTCGCCAAAAGCCTAAAATCATAATACCTCAAAATCAAATCATTTTTATATTTATTTGCATATTTAAAATTGCGTATTATCGTAATTGATTAATACAAAATAGATTTTACATGGCGAGTGAATTTTGTTTAGAGATTGTGAATCATCAAGACCAACGCGACTAATGCTAGTATTTTTAGAGCCCATCATGATGTTTTGAAAACAAAATCTGTGCGATGAGAATCAATTAACAAAAAATATAGATGATGTTTCACAACATTGTGAGAACAAAATAATATGTACGAAAATAAATACATGTTGGTTGAATAATACGTACGATGTTTTTGTTAGTTTAATTACAAAAAATTATTATCAAGATATCGCAAATAAAAGAAAGCATATGATATGAGAGATCCCTCTTTCTAATATGAAGCATATAATTACTGTGCCTAAGGAAGGGTTAAGTTTTACGGTACGTATAAAGAGAAGAAAAAATCTTTTATAAAAGTTTAGCTTGATTTGGAAAAGTAAGAAAAAAGATGCATGGAATTTATGCTCTTTTCCTTTCAATGGCCGGGAAAGGTTGTAATAATAATAATGCTCTTTAGCATGACATATGTTTTCTTATTTCTTCCTATGAGAATTTTCTTACCTCACAGGACATTTATATATTTTAGTTGCATATTTTAAATAGCGTACTATCGTAATTGATTAATAAAAAATAGATTTTACATGGTGAGTGAATTTTCTTTACAGATTGTGAATCATTAAGACCGTCGTGACTAATGCTAGTACTTTTAGAGCCCATCATGATACTGTAAAAAAGCGTAATCTGTGCAATGAGAATCAATTTCAAAAAATATAGAAGATGCTTTTACAGCATTGTGAGAACAAACTAATTTGTACGAAACTAAATACATTTTGGTTGTTAATTATAAAAAAATATTATCAAGATATCGCAAATATAAATATCATATATGAGAGATCCCTCTTTCTAATATGAAGAATATAATTACTGTGCCTAAGGAAGGGTTAAGTTTAACTGTACGCACAAAGAAAAGAAGAAAAAAAAACGTTTATAAAAAAATTAGCTTGATTTGGAAAAAAAGAAAAATGATACATGCAATTTATGCTCTTTTTCTCGGTCTCACCATTTTGGTTAAAGTGGGTCGGGGAGGGCTGTAATAATAATAATAATAATGCTCTTTACCATGGCATATGTTTTCATATTTCTACTGATGACAATCTTCTTACCTTACAGGAAATTTTGACGGCAGTGATTACTTTGGTAGTAAAATTCTGCATAATATTTCTATACTTTTAAAGACACTTTTTTCATAACTGAAAGTAATTCCCCGCATTGCTATGTACTTCCAAACATGAAAATAGTCTCATATTGAAATTTCGATTGTTTTCAAACTTGGTTCGAAAATACCAATAAATAAAAATCCATAAACAGTAAATATAAAATACATCTTAACAATCACAGAATTCGGCTTTCAGATCGGAACCATAACCGATGTCGATCATATGCGTTCGCATAAGATTATGTATTCGATCGCCGCATTCGATATTCATACAGCAAATAGAAGAAACCGAAAACAAAATTGTTCCGAAAGGTTTAACGTCTCAAAACCTTTTCTTAAATTCAGTTCAGAAGCTTAACATTTTTTCAGCGTGCTTCTGATACTATACAGTTCCATCTGTGCTTGATTTGTTAATTTTCGAATATTTTTAAACCTGATTGAAAAATACCAGTAATACAATCGACGCATTCGATGTTCATACAGCAAATAGAAGAACCCGAAAACAAAAAAAAATTGTTTCGAAAGGTTTAAATGTCTCAAAGCCATCTCTCAAATTCAGTTCAGAAGCTTAACATTTTTTCAGTGTGCTTTTGATACTATACAGTTTCATCTAGGTTTGATTTGTTAATTTTCGAATATTTTTAAAACTGATTGAAAGATACCAGCAATATAAAATTCAGACATTTCAGTATCACAGAGTTTGGCTTTCAAATTGGAATCCTAATCAATGTAGATTACCTCCGTTTACATATGATTGTGTACGTATTCAGAGCTTATATAGAAAATATAAGAAAACGAAAAAAAAAATTGCTTCGGGAGAATTGAAGTCTGCAAACTTTCATTCAAATTCAGCTTCAAAGATTTAGAATTTTATTTTCCAATGTGCGTTCGATATGTTACCCTTCATTTCCAAACTTGATTTTCGTTTCTTTTTCTGCGTCCAGAAAAGTGTGATAAATCTTTGTTTTTCAACTGTTTTTCCGAAAGATATAGTTTATAGTCGAATTTCAGGTGAATATTTGCAGTTTCAGGCATCATTTAATTGGTAAATTTTTGAGTTTATTTAAAGGTTTCTTATAAACTCACATACATCTAGCTCATGTATTTTCTATTTCAGGCAAGACAGCGTAACTTATATAAACTCAAGCAGAAACTCACAGTTTTTAAGTCTCTTAACAAATATCACGAATTAAAATTGCCAGACGGAACATACATATTTGTAGAACTGTTGAGCTGTAGTCGACCCGGCTGCATGAAATTTCACAAGTTTTCATCACGTGCAGCATGTAATGTTACGGTTTACGCAACATACCACAAAGCTAATTTTGTTAACTTTACAACTTGTAAATTAAATTTACCACGCTTTGCTAATTTTGTTCACTTTACAACTTGTAAAGTTAAACTTGCATGTTATGTAAGTGCAAGTTTAACTTTAAAAATAATTTAC
>BGPR01005379.1:0-13945 GCA_013235015.1 Araneus ventricosus
TGCCCCCCCCCCCCCTATTTTCGAATGAAATCGAAAAACATATAGAGAATGAATGTATGATGGAGAAATATTTTTCGATTTCATTCGAAAATAGGGGGGGGGGGGCAGCCGCCCCTAGACGTCATAAGCTTTCATATGAAATGAAAATTATCGAAATCGGTCTGGTGGTTGGGGCTGGCAAACTGTCTGAAGGTTTTATCATATTATTTTAAATATACAGATAACAAAAAAATTTCATTATTTCTCTGCTTTATCAATGTTTCTTAAGGTGTTTTTAACTAGCCATTTTTGGTGTCCAGCTGGTTCTTCGGGAATATCATTTGTGTTTATATTCATTTAAATTTCTGATATATCAGATATTGAAAACTCACAACTTAAGTGCCATCTATTTTTAACATTACAAAAATTGCTTCCTTGGAATTGAAATGTCCATTAGTTACTTAGTCAACTCTGTCACTGGGATAGTACATTGTTTACAACGCCAAAGTTGGATTTTATATAAACAGTAATGAAGCAAGTTCAACTTATTTACATACGTCTCAAATAACTCCATCATCATCATTAGATTAATAATAATTCGAAATAACGATTTTAGACCTGTGGCAAATAATAAGAACAATTCTGTCAATTTTCGCACCATATCAAAGTATCTTTCTTCGGAGAACAAAGAATTAGTGCGAGTCTAGAAATAACACAAATAAAATCCAACATAAGTTCCGAATTCCAACAAAAGTTCTAAACAAATAATTATTTATTAAATAAATAAGATAGTATGATCAAAAATAAATAATTGAGAATCAGTGTATATTTTAAAAGAGATTAGCATTCTTTCCAAATACATTTTAAGTTCAGTCGCTAAAGGAATTTCAGTCTTTAATTCTTAATCTAGCAAAACAGAATTCATTTTCTTTTTTATGATAATGAACGAGGCTGCGTTAGGAAAAAATGATTGCTTCAAATTTCACTTAAACACTGAAGTACAATTAAGAATATTGCTTGAGTTATCTTCATAAATCCTATTTCATTTTTAAAAGGAAAAGATACACATTTAGCTTCAGTTTTAAGGAAAAAGGTGAAAAATGGTCTATCAATTCTGTTTTGATAGTGTTATCGCCAGACTCAAATCAACATATGAATCGATTCAAGGCTTGAAGAAGGAAAAACCCATGCTTTGTAATTATACTACTACTCTTTGGCTCGTATTGTTTTACTTTAAATTGTTATTTAATAAATAAGATAAAAAAATTAAAAAGAAATGATACTTTTATAGGAATATCTGAAAAATTTAATACTAGAACTCCATCTTTGGACAAAAGAGAGTTCATTGACCTCAAGAGTATGTGCACGTAGAAAAAGAAAGTAGTCATTAAAGCATTCATTAATTAGAAACAATGAGAAATTTAGTTAAGAACATTTTAATAGTAAAATTTTAATGAAATACTTCAAATAAAAATGCCATACTGAATTATTATTTAATTCATGAAACAAACAATGCCAGCCCATCAACACTAGTAATAACTTTATCGAGGCTTTTTAGGTAAAAACACAGAGTCTCTCTTTATTCTTACAAGAATCTTGCTATTAACCTTTGGAGAGTCGATTTGACTATTCTCCATCATTAGATCTGGAGATTTGCTGCAGGTAGCCTCTTGAACACTGGCAGATAGCATCTTGGCATCTGTATTAGATAAATTAATATTTTATTTTGTCATATTTGAATTAATATATATTAAAATCTTAAGTTTAAATGTATAATATTTTATGCTAAATAAGGGGTGCAAGCATATCGAAAAGAAAATATTATGAAAAATTTATAAATTTACTGAAAAGAAAGTAAAACAAAACACATTCCGATATAATAAAAGATAAAATACACATCTAGACATATAATTTAGACTAATTTAAACACTTATAAATAGGATTGTATCAGTACTGCATGATTACTAATATAATAGCCCAGACCTCTTGGTAACGCTCTGACGTCATCAACAATAAAACTCGCGCCATAACACTGCAAGACGTTAAACAACAATATTTCATTGTTAGAGAACCTATATTTCAGTCATTTTAAACTTAAAAGAGTAATTGTCGTTCTAATTTCAAATTTAATAGCTCTCAAATAGTGAAATAAAATTTTCTATCGACTGATATCAAATTTATCTCGCTACGATCAATAGTTCCCGAGAAATTTTAAACTATATTAATCATATATTTCAAATTAATTTCCGTTTTTTAAGAGAAAGTAATAATTACATCAGTGATATATCATGCGTGTGACATAGTTTGGACACCACAATGCATCTCATTATTTAGTGCAATCGTAACGATATAATGTGATAATATTGTTTGCCAACGTTAAAATTTACACAAAGACATCTGAAGTACAAGTAAAATTGTTAAACAACGAAAAGTACTTCACAGAATGCTGTGTACCAAGAGGGTTTTTGAATAAAGAAATATGTAAATAATATGAATTTAAAAAAATATTTCCTGTCATAATATATATGTTTATTTTATTTGTTTTCAATCAATGTTAAACATTTATCTCGCATATATATCTATTTAAACACGTCAGATTATTTTCTAGTGTATTTAATAATTGATTTATCAATACTAAATTAAAACCAAGTTTAATAATTATCAGTGACTCCCTTGGGCCTGTCTTGTAGAGCAAAGTTATATGAAGGAAGGTTTAATATTAGAAATAGACACTCCGAGATCTTTTTCTATATTTAACAGAGAATACAAAAAACCCCACATTATTATTGTATACTTGTTATTGTATGAGAGGGAGGGGCGATGAAAATTATGATCGAAAATCGGGTCGCAGATACTAAAAGGTTGAGAAATACTGTCTTAGTAGACGCCTAACAAGACATGTTCCATTTTTCAACTTGGACTCGGAAAAGCTTTTTTTATTTATGCTTAATAAAAGCTCGAGTTTTATTTTTAAATTCAGCTGGCTTATTTCACAATACTTGGTGTATGGGCTTTTTCAGATTTATTGAAAAGAATGAACCTGCCTTAGCTGAAGATGCTACAATATATTTAAGCTTCGAAGAAAGTCAAAGACTTAGTTGCTGAAGCAGAAACTGCAAAAGAAGCATGATCTTTGCTAGAAGAAATATATGAACCAAAGTGAAGAGTAAGAATAGCACAGTTAAGAAGTGAGTTTTACAGTATTAAGAAGCAAGCAAGTGAGCCAATTGATATTTATTTAGCTCATATTCAACAAGCTGCAAAAGCACTTAAAAATGCTGGGAAAAGTATTCGAAAAAATGAATTTGCTTATCAAATGATTGAAAATTTACCACCAGAGTTTGATAATATTGTACAAAAATATACCAATTGAATGATGATGAATTTTTACCAGAAAACGTCAGTAGAATCTTTGTGGCTATATTTTTCAGACAGCATATTAACATTCTAATTTCTGTTAAAAGAGATTTATAAGCTGACTTAATTCCAAAATACTTATTTTAACAGGATTTAGAGGTATAACTAAAAAAATTTAATAAAATGATTTTGTAGAAATTTTTTAAAAAAATTAGCGTTTTTGTATTTTCGAGGTATAATCAATTACATGAAGGATTTTGAACAATTGCAATTCTAGATTTTTTGCTAGAACTGCAATTAAAGATCTATTTGTACTGCTTTTTTTATTCTTTTTTGTACAACAATTGAGAGTATTTAGATTGCAAACTGATGCCTAACCTGTAGTACTAGGAGCACTCCCACCAAACATCACGGAACCAGGAGCAGACGTTGTAGTAGTTACTAGTTGGCATCTGGTTACTGAAGCAGTACTGACACTTGTATTAGCAGTCATACCCAAACGATTAAATGAAATTGCAGTTGCTGGAAGGGGAGCAGACGTAGTGCTAGTAGCTGGGGTGTAAATCAAAGATTTTCCTGTAGAAGATGAAGTAGCTGATGCATATTCAATTCCAGGACGATTTTTCAAAATACACCACTAAACAATATAGTGAAACAAAATAAATTTAATTCAAGTTGGTGATGAAAAGGACATTTGTTAATTGACATTATGTTTAGCTATATGACTTCAATACACACCAGTGAGTCAAAAAGAATTGATCTACAATGAAAATGAGACAGAGAAGCTCTTGCTGCATTAAATGCAGACAAGTCACATAATTTATAGTTCCTGACTTTATTGCTTTCAGCTTCTCTATCGTCATCATTAAATGATTCTTTAAAATGAATAATATGTTAAAAGAATGTTCTAAATTTTTAAAAACAATGTTAAATAAGGCATTTAATTAAACAGCATCCATTAATTATATTATATAATATATATACTTTTTTGTTTCCAATTATAATCTTAAATTTGAAGACAAAGGTGCTGAACTTTATTCAAATTAGAAAAAATTAAATAAGCATAAAGTTATTTAGTGTTTAAATTCGATTCGATACAAAGCATATTTGAGTGATAGTCTCTCAGCTTTTGACTAGAACTAATAAATAAATAAATATAGGTTGCATTTAAAAAATGTTTCAATAATTTGTTACTATCATTCACAATGATGAGGATATTCTTCAGATTAAATAATTTATAATTTGCTTAAAAATAATTAACTAGCCACAGGAAATATTAATGCATTTTGCTAATAAAATACATAACCAGAGATTAAACGAATGATATTAAACTTACCTTCTCGTCCCAGTCATAAACTTTCCACAGATCAGAAACAGTAAAATCTGGACCAATTAATTCTCTCCGATGGGCAATAATAAAAGGGGGCTATTATAAAAAATAAAACTCTTATTAAATGTAATTAATAAATTTGAAATTAAATTATGCATTATTAAATATATTGCTGAAATATAATAAAAGCAAATGATTACTTTAAACTAAATTACACTATAAGAGGATCATAGAAATGAATTTCATGATAGAAATTTCTTTAAGTTGATTGAATCACTTTATGATTAATTTTTAGTATACAGGGTTAGCCTAAATCAGGGGTTCTCAATGTTGTCCCCCTCGCGTACCCCTTGATTAGTCTTTTCATTTTCACATGCCCCTTACTGTCATACCCCTCAAGTCCTTATCCGATCTCTTCTATGCAACAGAAGTTTTTGTACTACTGTAGCACGTTTAGCAGTGGTGTAGTCGGTAAAATAATCACTACAGGAACGACTCTAACTGGGTGACAAAATCACAGTTGTTTTATAGAATGTTTTCACTCATTTTTCCTCATTTATTTCTCTTGATAAAAAGCCAGTGCCGAACACTATTCCGGGTTCCTACATTCCTTGGAGCTTAGGTAAGCTTAAGATATTCAAATAATGCAAATTTAAGAGCATTTTAGACTTATTTTTAATTTTATATTTTATTCAATTTAAAATAGTATACAGTAAAGTTTAACTAAGCCGCATGCTTCGAAACTCCGATTTCGGATACCCGAAAAGTCGGATAGTTAGTCGACGGAAAAATGGGGTAGTTACAGCTTTTTTTAAAGATTTTTTGAACAAATAATTTGTTTTGTATTTTGAAATGTGCATTAAATATAATATTTAAGTCCTGTATTTTCCATACATACATTGTATTTACATAACATATTATGAAGATTTAATTTAATTGATGATTAAAAAAATACATATATGATCTGTGGCGATTTTACCGTAAAATATATGATTTGTAAAAATATAAGTATATAAAAATAATAGCCTTAAATTGAGAAATATTCTACTCAGCAAAGCTAATAAAAAACTCTTTAAGTGATGTAAACAAATCAAGAGATTGAATAACAAAACTAATGTATCTTAGGATGGTAAGGTTATTAGCTATGAGGTGCACACACCCAATTCTCGCAGCATTTGATATAACGTGTCGGAATCAGCATCTACGTATTTGAGGGTAAATAAATAAAGGAAAAGAAAGAGACATAATCTGGTACCCCCCCCCCCGTGAGTCTTTTTTTTTACTGATTCTGTCCCTTTGCCTTTTTTTTTTTTGGTTGTCGATTTCGTTTTTAGGTCTTTGTTTTTCGGAGGTGAGGACCTTTATTATTTTTTTTGTTTTTTTGTTCTCACTTTTGCTTTTGAACCTCCCCATAAAACAAGTTGTAAAAATTATAGTACTGTTATTGTTTTTTTCTTCTAGCCCTCTGGCTGAACAAATAGTCATGCATTTCAGAAATAAATTGACCGGCGTGAATGGAATGGCATGGGGTGCTAAATTTTACGCCAGACGCATAATTTTAGAAAACCTCATTTAATTTTTCCAGTTAGGAGACTCTTCGGATACTTAGATATGAGGATAACTAGAGTTTACTGTAGTTACGGCAAACAAATAAAAACAGTAGTGATAACATTAACTTATATGTTAGCTAAAATATACACTTTGTAATAACTCGTTACAAGACGAAGATACTTAATGCAATCGTTGGAGCTTGTTTGACTGAGTTTTATAAAATTGGAGTTCAAATGAAGAAAATATAATCTCCTCTGAAGCTGCTGCCAAACTTATTTCGATATATACTACCTATATGCATAAGTCAGAAATAATCTCTTCTGACAAGTTCTGTGTGCGTGGTATTAAATATTTTATTGCTTTAACACCGAAGTTCTGTGACTCTTTTCACTACTACCAGAAATCAATCAAATTCAGATTCTATTGAAAGAATCATTAGAAAGTTCAATACTATTTTTTCAAGAAATTTTAATTTTTTCAGCTTTTGAAAATACCATTGTCAATGGATTAAATCCATATCGTCACTGTGTTGAAAATATTGTCTGAATGGACAACTTATGTCCTCCTAAAAGTGCTATTTTTGCAAATTCTGACTAGTTCGCGTTATGCAGGCTAGGGGAAGGAAGAGATACTTGTAGCCCACGATATATTACCATAGCCCCACCCTTAATACCTTCGGCGTCACACATCTTAGGCACACATGGTAGCAATCTTTCCCACCAGAATGCGTTCTTAGACCGTTCTCTGCTGAATCTGGGCAAATTTATTAGATAAAAGATTTTTTTTGGGCAGGGGGCGGTAGGAGTGTAAAGTGGTCCAGATTTTGTGTCCGGATTTTAATGTTTGACTGTATCAGATTTCATTGAATACAAAATAGTTTGGTATTTACTTTAAATTACAATTGGTCTATTTTCTTTTGAACCTTAACATGGCCTGTGGATAAACTGTGCAAATCGTGCTAGTCTATCGGCACTAAGAGGTTTTAACAAAGATAGAAAAATAACTATACGACAGGTTTAGGAAAGACAGCTTGAAAATTGAAATTCACATGGAGCCAATTTCAGAATTAGCACATATCTGCGACACGCAACTCGAGTCCACCACGAGAAACCTGGGCTCTGAAGGGTCCTGTCAACATGTGGCAAGGGGTAAATTTTATTACAATGTACAGATAATTGCTATAATACATAATATAAACAAGTCTGACATATTTCTTATTTAAAAATGAGTTTAACTTATCTAAAGAGAAAATAGTACTTTATTTAATAATTTTACATCTTTTTGAAAAAAGGATACAATTTAGGAAGGTTTAAGTTTTTACCCTTCTGGGAAAAACCATTTTTTCAAGTTCGTTTCAGCTTAAAAAGTAAATCTCTAACCTATACGTTTGTCAAATGGGATGGGCGAACCCAACAGGCGGCCGTTCAGAGGGGTTGGGTGGCCGTTGCTAGGGGTTATTTTAACATTAGGTCTATGGGCCGAAAAATCCGTGCTACGAAAAATTGGCTATTAAGAGGGGTGGCCGTTCAAAGAGGTTTCACTGTACTTTGGTTATGAAAATATTTACCATACTGTACACATGCAATGAAAAATTTTTGAAAATCGATCATTTTGTGGCATATCTGTTTAAAGGGTGACAACACAAACCATAAGGAGTCTTTGAAATTATGCATCTATTGGCATATATCTAAACATCACCTGCTGTTTCTTTGTTTCAAAAGTGTGTCTGAATATAACTATACATACAGCTTCCACAGGAAAAAAAAAGTTTTCTTATGTTTTTAAATATATTATTATTATGGATTATACTTTTAGTTATTATATTTTTGAAATTTACACAACTTTAATTATAATCGACTTCATTTTAACACTTTAAGTTAACAATTTTATGCTAACTGCATCTATTGAAATAATAGCTTATACGCTGAAATAAATTACCTCGTATTGCAGATTTCTAATTAATTTCAAAGCTTCTCGTAGATTTGGAAGAGCTGTCATTTCTTTGTGTCCACCCATGGGCTGATGTCCACCTACAGGAGAATGTTCTTCATTTGAATTTGTGATAGAGTGTTCTGATTCTTGTATAGAAGGAGTACCGCTAAAGGCTTTATTATAAATCCATTCAGCTTCTTCAAATATTTCTGATTCACCAGCTTCCGTTATTGGAACACGAACTGGCTAAAAATTTTCAAAGTAAAATGCTTTGAATCAGATATAGAAAAATATTCACCAAAATATTAGTTTAAAATTTAATGAGTAAGTAGAAGAAATTGCTAATAAGTAGAAAGAATTGTAGAAGAAATTGAGTAAAACTATAATGCATGCCATTGGAAATATAATGGAGACTTGCAACCAATGCAGTTGATTAATTTTTGGATTACTATCTATACACATACATAGGCACAGTTTTAAATAATGAATCCAAAATCTATAAAATGCATAACTATGTTAAAACATAAAGCATTTTAATTTGTTAAATATACTTAATTTTAAATTATGAGTCCCAAAACCAGCCTAACATTGAAATTGAAATTGTTTGTTAGAAAAATATTAATAATGGTATTGCAAACATAATTGGTATTGCTTAAAAAAATATTTTGCATTATTCAAATATTAGAAAAAGAAAAAAAAAGTTTATATAAGGTGTCAATATTTATGCTGAAAACGTACTGGAAATCTTTCAGGTAAATCAGTAAGTTGTGTATCAGTGTCCAAATCAGTAAGACGACTTCTTTCAATTTCCTTTGGTTCAAATACCTAATAAAAGAATTTTTTAAAATTTTTATTATTCTCTTATATAACAAATCTTCCAAGTATACATAAAGAAAAATTTAAATTTTTGCTTTTAACAATTGAAATGAGTTTATAAATTTTAGTGTCAGAAGCAAGCACAATTTCAGGTGACATTTATGTAGAAATCAAAATATGTTGCTTTAAAATTAATACCGATATCTCTTTTTATCTCTTTAACTGTTAAATCTTTATCATCCAAAATGACTTAACAATTAACAAAAAATTACATAGCTGTTTAGCTATGCCAAATAAACTTAATAACTAAAGTTTTTTAAATATATAGTTAACAATTAACGGTGTAACTTACTTCAAAAATACTCCTTTTTGTTCCATATTTCCGAGACCCTATCTTTTTTCTGGGTTGAACTTCACTACCTTCATCTTCCTCCTCATACTAAAAATTATAAAAAAAGTAATAATTTATAGTAAGTACAATTGTTTTAGCTTGAATTTTTCATGTTTAAAAATCAGAAAATGGAGGAATGCATAATAGATTTTCTACTAAAATAATTTTCTATTAAATATCCCCAATTTTATCCTAAAATAGTAATATATTAATTATGAGAAATGCAGTTGACATATTTCATAATTGAACAGAACCTATTTTATAAAAAAATAGAAATTTCAAAGAACGTTTTGTGTATTTAATTGAAATTCTTATTTCATTAACAAGTAAAACAATTTCAAACTTAATTTCTGGAAAATGTGTTTAAAAAATTGCATAACTAATCTGATTCATATTTGCACAAAATCAGCTAGATAAAAATGATACAAAAGCAGCAAGAATAATCATTAATAAAAATGATATATTACACCTTGCTGATAAGAATTTTCATCAGTATCATCCACGGCCATAAAATACAGTACAGAGAAAAGCAGACAACATTACGTATTATTTATCAAGAAAAAAAACTTATACAATGTTCAAAAACACAAGCTCACACATGCATATAAAAAAGGATTTTACTTACATCTTCTTCATAATCATCTTCCTCTTGCTCAAAATTTTTATAATCGAAGTCAACGCCACAAATTTCTTGTGCTTCTTGTAATGCTCTAAAATTTCAAAAATAATTTACTACAAAGCCCAACAAAGGCTTAGAGAATTTCATAATTACACTGTATTTTTGTTTCCTAATTTAAATTTTCCTAGAAATATAAAAATTTCTACAATTTACTACCACTGTTTAAAAACTTATACACTTAAGTCAGTTAAAAATGCAACTAAGTGAACAAAAATTTCTAACAGCATAGTATATAATTACAAATCACAGAGAAAAATGAACTTTTTTTACTTTCTCGTATATGAAGTATACAAAGAGAAAGTATTGTAATCGTCAAAAAATTCGAACTCGAGATTTTGATGAATCTCCACGTTTCAGACGTTTCTGAGTCCGAAAAACACAATTTTGGAATTATGTCTGTCTGTGAACAAGATAACTCGAAAACTATTAGAGATACAGGGATGAAATTTGGTATGCGATCTTTACACAGCATTTGTAGGTTTCTATCAAATTTTGGGCAAAATCCATCTACAGGAAGTCTGTCTGTCGGCGTTCTTGTGAGCATTATAACTCAAAAACTGGTCCAAATCCGTCGAAGGGTTGATTGTCTTTCTCTCTGTATAATCGCATAATTGTAAAAATTATATCTCCTAAACCCTTTGGCTTAGATAAACAAAAATTGGTATGATGGTAGCTAACATTAATTATAGACCTGTGCCCAAATTTCGTTTCAATCCATTGAGAAAAAGGTGTTCAAAATGCATAATTAATTTTTCTAATCCGATTCTCCATATGCATGCAAACTAGTAGCAATTTCTGTGCACGTGGAAGGATTACGTCACTTTGTCCTTGTTTAACTTGAATACTGGAAGCAATCTCTGCGCATGTGCAAGCTATTCAGCGATAATGAACGAGGTTATTTTCTCCTGCTTTCTCCTCCACACACAGAGCTTGCATTGCTAGAGTTTGATAGAAAATAAATACTGCTAAATTTTAATACATACACATCTCTTTGAACATGATTCTTCACCTAAATATTTTTCTATCACTATAATCTACAATGAAAAACCTTCTGATAGTCATTGCATTCTGGGTTACAGTAGGTTCGAATTTTTTATCCATGTAGGGGGAAGGGAAATGCCAAATGTTTGAGAAGTATACGAGAAAGTTTAGGGGAGGCCACTCCCGCTGGTTTTGTAAAGTGCCAACATCATGTTTTTTTATATTACTTAACAAAGAATTAATGAATACTTTACTTATCAATACAGTATTTAACTACAACTCTATTAAAAAGACTCTGATTACCTTCAAGCATTTATTAACTGATTAAAAGAACTAAGAAATGATGTTAGCTTCATTATTTTGAATTTAATTTTCAAAATTGTCATCAAAATGAACACAAGTTAATTTTAAGAAACATCAAATGACTATGTAGGTGCAACCAAACTTTCTTAATATGAAACAACTCTTTGATGCCTAGCTCAGTATGACTGAAAAGTGATAATGAACTTATATGAAGAATTTTTTGATAAAAAAATCATCTAAATGAAAAAGAGATGTGACTACTCCAAAAAATATACCAACCCACTCTTCACAATTTTTCTTATAAGAGAAACAAAATTTAAATTCAATGAAACAAAACAAACAAAAAAGCACTTACATTTGTTTTTTTTTTTAAAGCACTGTTACAGTTGTAATGCATTAGAATTAATCAAGTTATGGCTAATCTTTTGAAGACTTGCAGGATGACTGACAATATATCTTCTATAATATACAATATATCTGACAATATATATACAATATATCTTCTTTAAAAACCACCATTTGCTCTTAATCTAATGAAAATCTAGTAAAGCAGCAACTTATTTGGCTCAAACAGAGTAGCAAACTTGAGTGAAATAAATGATAAGAGTGCCAAAAATGTAACTAAATTTGTCTTTCCCAAGAGCAGGAGAAAAATCACTTGATGGTTTCTCTCTGTTTTGTTTTTAAAAACTAAAACTTAGTTTGAATTCTGCTGTGTTTCTGTGATGATTCACATATTTCATAAAATCATTTTGCTAAGGGATAGTTTAGAGTGTTGGTAGTCCTTAATATCATAAATATTACCATTATAATTAGATGTATAGTTATATTTAAGGGCTGTTCTTAAAAAAAAAAAAAAACAGGATTGTAAAGAATTACATTCAACAGGACGGAGATAACATTTACAAAAAATAAAAACTTATATCGAAACTTAATATCCCCAGTATTAATCTATCGTAAATATCAGAACTGTTTAAACATTAAATTCAGATAATATAATACCTTTGGAACAAATTAAATTTATAAAGGTTAACCCAATACTGGTTAATTCATTTTCTACCTGCTTCCATTCACACTAATTTTTACAATATAAAGTGATAATAATATTCTACAATATAAAGTGAATTTACTTACGCATCATTATATTTGATATGTCTTTTCTTTTTCCCTTTAGATATTGGCTGACCATCATCATCAACAATAAAAACAGACTCATCTAAAAGGTTTAAACAATTGAAAATAATTGACTAAAACATATATGAAAGTAAAGTACAAGAATTCATTTTACAGATCATTTATTACAAATTCACAGCAGATTTCAGATTTCTTTCCTTTGTTTTATTATGTTTAGATTGCCACATAAAAAGAGTATTATACTACTTTTGAAAAAAAGCTTAAAATAAATTTGCTTTTTTCATTTTAGACAATTAATTTTATTCTACTTTCAGGGGATAACAAAAAAGTTAAAACAATTTAATGGATAAATAAATGAGCCAGCTGCTTCAAAGCTAAGTCAGAAAAGCAGAAAAAGTTAAGTTAAATTATAATACTTATTCTCAAAATTTTGCAGGTATTCATTTATTCTTTCAATAACACATTACATATCACACCTATTATTTACATATTCTAAAATTCCCCTTTTTCTAAAAATTAATTTCTTTATCTCGTAAAAGTTATTGTTTCGCTGATTATCAAAAAGGAAGGAAAAAGTCAACATCAGAACATGGATATAAAATCCATGAATACAAATCCATCCACAGGGTTCCCACTCTACTTTTCAAACTAAAAATAAGCACTTTCTAAGACTTTATAAAGACTTAAGTAAAATATTATAAAAGCCATATTTCACAATTTAATACATGACTTTCAACCAAGTGAGATGTTTTTACAGTTTAGTTACGCTCATAAGATCAATACTATGTAAAAAATTCACTATTTATAAGTCTATTTTTTTAAAATTATACAAAAAATAATGCCATATAAAAATTTTTCAAAATAAGCCCAGTCCCCATGTCAACAGTTAAAAAATGGGCATGTCAGTAATATGTACGGATATTAACAAACTATAAAATAGTCACAGCAGGGGGGAAAATTAAATTTACCACTATCTTCAAAGTTCAAAAAGTTGTTCATATAAATAGTAAAAAATCTTGACTTATAAACATATTACAACTTACTACATTCCAACAATTTTTTTTTGAAAAATTTCATACTTTAAACCAATAAATTATAAAGAATTTTCATTTCTATTTAAAATGTTCCACGATTTTTTTTTTCAGCTATTAATGTTTAGAGCTTAGGCAGGCTTTAAACTTAAGAATACTGTAAAGTACAAAGTCACATAAACACACACATGAAAAAAAGAAAGACAGTATGAATATTGACACAAAATCTAACTTTTTCACAGGAGTGTTTTCGGTCCTATTAAAAAATATCTGGAAACTATACAAATGAAAAAGAAAAGTAGAGGCTACAATTAAAATTTTAATGATTGAACCAATGTAACTCTGTAACAAATGAAATACATTAAAATGGCCTTACTGATATCAAAATCAACTTAAATCTTTAAAATGCTTTATCTTTCAGAAATTAAGTAAATGATGATTATTTTTAAAATCCTGATACA
>BGPR01005379.1:13955-24056 GCA_013235015.1 Araneus ventricosus
GCTTGAAGGAAAGCTTTTTTAGATTTTAAATAGTTAAGCTTGTCTACTTTTCTTTTCCTACTGTTTTCTGAATTCTTTTGGTTCTCAATTTTTTGTTTCCTTCCAAATGAAGGATATATTTCTGCCTCGAAAAAGAGATAAACCTTCTCATCTCTTTTGTAACTATTTTAGAGTGAATATCATTAGAATTTTTCGCATTCTCAAAAATGAGCTTATGGGCAATATAAGAATCTTCTTTTCAGTTTTTCACCTCTAATGATTTATTTACACTGAACCCTCATTCT
Source organism: Araneus ventricosus (assembly GCA_013235015.1). Lineage (NCBI taxonomy): Eukaryota > Metazoa > Arthropoda > Arachnida > Araneae > Araneidae > Araneus > Araneus ventricosus. The sequence continues at coordinate 14,240 of BGPR01005379.1, forward strand.
ACTGTAGCTTGCCCATGTTATAAAATCATAAGAATTTTCATTACTCTCCATTAATTTTTCATTTGCTGCATCTTCAAGTAAAAAATAATTTAACCCCTTAACTGCCGCCGGCGTATATATACGCTTCACTCAACCGATGCGTTAACTGACGCCGGCGTATATATATGCCTTTCCGAAGTACGATCCTTTGCATTGCGCTGCTATAAAGAGAACTGCTCCCACGGCCTTGGAATGCCATAAAATGACCTTGACAATGTTTGAAATGGATTTTCTTATTTCAGAGAAGAGGGGTAGGGTATTGGTAAAGGGGATGTTTCTGAAACGGTGAAAGTCATAGCTGTGCAGTTTTTGCTTCTGTTTCTGTTTGAGTAGGCCGTGCTTTTTTTATTCTTCTTTTGCTTCCGTTTTCATTTATTGTGCGAAATAGAAGATCTTTTTACGAAAATGTCCGACAGTGATGAGAGTGATTTAGATGACTATTTTCCGTCATCTTCAGGATCAGAAATGTCAGAATATGATGCTTTGTGCTGGGGATGGTTGGAGGGGGAGGGATATGAAAGTATGGGGTACTAAAAAAGTATTAATCAAGGGGTATCGAAGGGGGGGGGGGAAAGAGATTCAGAACCATTTGTCTGGGATATGCCCATGTCTCGAATATGGGAGAGAGATGCAACGGTGAGGACAACAAAAAAGTTGTACTATGTAGGATCAAGTGGCATTGGGGAGTGAATTGTGCAAGATTTCGTCAGCAGTTAAGGGGTTAAAAAGCTGTCTAGCCTGTCAGATTTTGGATCCAAGTTTTTGAATGATGCTGAGCACTTGGAGACAGTAGTTTCTAAAAACTCTTTAAATTGAAGCATTAAGGAATAACATTCTTCTGTAACAATTTATTTCTGACAAAAATGTAATAAAATTTGCTTCATTGAACTTTTGCAATTATCTTGCTCAAAGGCCATTTTTCTTGGATCTGTGCATGAAGCATTTTGTACAAGGGAATAACTAATTGGTGATTTAGCCAAAAGGGTTTGAAGTAATTTGTGATAAATCAATCCTCTACAGTCACGTCATAAATTCATAGTTAAAATAAATTTTACAACATTGCATGCACGTGACTGATATCGTGATGTATCCAACTCACTTCCTCTTACAGGAGAGAGGGAGAAAAATGAACATCAGAACACACCCATGTTTTTTTCTCCCTTTTTATATCATGTATCAAGAGTTGCCATTCCAGCAACTTGTTTTCAATTCATCACCAAGTTTTATTCATAAAAGTAGTTTTATTGCCGATCTGGTGCTAAAAAGAAATCAGATGATAAGGAAAATAAAATTTCGCCTTTCAAAAAAGGAATTTTGTTTTGAAAGGAAACTTTCCACGGACAAATGACAAAAAATAAGTACTTCTAAGGGCTTTTAGAAATGGTAGGTTAAAATAGGCACTTTTAAACATTTTCTAAGACCCGTGGGAACCCTGATCCATTGCCTAGGTATATACATATAAGCATATCTTGTTTTATAAATATTAAATTTATAACTTCTTTTATAGATTTTCACAACCTGTTTCTTAAATATAGAATATCCCATTTAAAATTACTTAAAATACATGAATAATTAGATATTTTTATACACAGTTTAAATTAATTCACATATATACCTATATTAATTTATCATAGAGAAGGAAAACTTTCAGAGTGATTGAGTTAAAAATTGCTATCAATATTCAATGTAACTGAAAGAGCATTCTAAAAAACTTAAAATTAAGACAATTAATGAAATATAAATTTTATTGTGTTTTTATCTAAACTATCATACATCACGAATCTCAAGCATTAGATTAAAAAAAAAAAAAAATCAAGAGGGGTAGAGAAAATTCACCTGATTCTCCTTCAGATTCTTCCAAAACATCTTGAGTGTCATAAGTAGGTAAGCGGGATACTTCATCGTCTTCGCCCTTAATTAAAAAACATAATTCAAATTATACAGAAATGCAATAAACAAAAACATTCAAAAATTCTTCCAAATCCTAAAAACATTTCAAAGAGTTTTTATTAATACATAATGCAGCTCTTCGTATCTTTTAATCAGTCTTTATTTAAGTAAATTAGTTACTTAGAAATCACATACTTCGGGAAAAAAAAAAATGTTAAGTAAATTCTTTATCCACTTATACGAATTAGTGAGAGTGTCTACCAAGTTACAAGTGGGATAGGAAGGGGAAATTTTCTGAATTTCAAACTTCAAAACTAATTTTAAAACTGTTGGTTTAACTTAGAAATAGTTATCAAAATTTGAAAATTATTTCATTAAAATTACATATATGATTTTAAAAATTCTTAAATTTATCAAAAGATTGACAAAATAATAATAATCCACAAATGTCTGACATTAGGGGAAAAAAAAAATATATATTTTCTGAAATTTCCAAATGCAACACCAGTATGTCTAAATGCACTTAATTACTGAGGAAGGTTACAGAAAAATATCTTCACATAAGAAACACCAACTCATGCTTCCTAATTCAATTACTTGTTAAATTAAAAGAAATATACTTTTAAATTCTTAATAAACTTTTTTATAGATTTGTGACCATAAAAGCATTTCATTCTTATTAGTTTTTATTTTGTTTTATATATATATAAAATAAAACACACAGACTTTAAAATAAAAACTTGTGTGTGTTTTTCTTCAAATTTGGAATTTGTTATTTTGTATGAACAGTTGTTTTGTCTATTATGCATAAAACTATGCCTTTTGCTCCGATTTTTATGAAAATTCTTTGCAATTGAAAAAAAAAAATTCATGAATTCAGATAAAAATACCACTTCCGTGACTGGCAGATACCATAATAATAAAAAATAAATGCTATAAAAATTATAGAAATATTCAGTATTCATGATTACAAAACAGCTCATAGCTCTGCAAATAAAAGTAGAAATACTAATCATAATGTAAATAATTTCTCCCTATAATTAGAATTATGTAAACCTGTTAAATGAATCAAGATAAATTTAATGGTAAAAGATATACATCTATGCATTTAATAGATACTGAATTAACCATAAACTGATACATTTCAAAAGTAAAAACTAATAAAAGGATAATGAGGGTTTTTTCAGGCTTTAAAAAACCATTAAGAGTGGTGTTTTGACATATTTAAACAATGAAACTATTTTAAAAAAGGCTAATTCTCTGTTTGAAATGAAATGTAAAGACCAGAAAATATAGAATTCTTAAAGATAACTATGCTTATTCACTCAACAAGTGCCCAGAAAGATGGTGAATCATAAGAAAAATGGTAGATTATAACAAACATTTTGAGGAATTCATAAGCAATAATTCATTAACAAAAATGATCAAGTTTTTCAAACATTATAAGGAACAAATTGAAAATTGCTTCCTTTCTCTAATGCATTATATAAAAGAATACATTCTCAAATAACTCCTAATTCTCAGAAACTCCTGATAAATGTAAAAGTTAGATTATGTTTCAACTTACCGCATCATCACCTTCAAATAAATCATTAGCATCAACTTCTCGATCTTCATCAACTTCATTATCACTTTCATCAATATCAACACATATCGAATGTTTGAATTTTTTCTTCTAAAATATTAAACAGAAAATTAAACTGAAGACATCATTACACTGTCATTTTAGATAATAAAATAATACAATTTCTACTTTGGACTCATAATACCTTCAAATAAACAGAAAAAAATAATTTTTAATCACAATAAACAGATAATTCATAGAAAAGAAATATTGCTTTGAGAATTTGATATGTTAGTGATAAAAGGAATAAAAAAAATCTGTTAATTATTATGATCACTTTTGAAATTTCTTTTTTTGCTTCTATTTCCTTAACTAATTTCTATTAAAATTATGTATATGACATTCTATTTCAAAAATTCCTTAAAATTATAAAAGTTATTCTATATACAATAATTCAATCATTTAAGTTTGAAAATAAAGAGTAACTATCACCATCACAAATTTTCATTATAATCCTTTCTTTTCTTCATTTAAAATAATTTTCTAATTATTAATCTCCATTATAAATAGCTAAGGAAAATTTTCCATATTTTTAGTTTTAATACAAAAATATTTAAAATCAATCGAATACAATCATTTGTGCATAATAATACTCAATATTCATGACATAATTATTCATAAATTATTAAATTTATACCTTCAATCTTAAAATTTGCACACTAGAACCTTAAATCAACATTTTTATAAAACAAAGCTTCAAAAACTCATTAAATATTTAATAAAAATGATCAGTAAAAATTATCATTACATATACATGATATTTTGAATTTGCTCTTTTGACATTTTAAGAAAGTTAACTTCAAAAAAATCATGTAGAATAACTATTTTATCTTTACAATGAAATTAGTGTACGTAATTTTAGTATTATAAAAATTAATATTATTAACATTTCTTAATGAAATGGAGAATTTAATTAAAAGGTACTGTACCCTTTGAACTTTTATATCCAAATTTTCTTTGAACAAATCATAATCTTCTAGACCATCATTATAATCTTCAAAACAACAAAAATAAAATATACATTTAGTAAATTAGAATATAAAAATTTTAACAAGAGGATACAGTAATATTAACTGGTGAATATAAATTTAATATTAGAGCATTGATATCTTACAGAAATAAATGTTAGCTTTTTGTAACAGATTACAAAGAGGTATGTGACCAAAAGCTATAAATTTGTAACTCAACTGCCCTTTTTTATGTTTATGAAAGCAAATGAAATTGATTTTTTTTAATACACAAAATTAAAGCAACATGTTAACATTAAATAATAAAACAAAAATCAAAATTTTATCAAATGCACAACAAAATTACCATCTAAATTTGAAATCTTTGCAATTCCAGTTACAATTGAGGCATCTATTGTTTAACAGATAAGGTGGGGAAAATAAACAACAAATATTTCAACATAGATCAAGTATTTCATCTATTAAAATATTTCATCACATTTCAATACTTTTCTAGCAAAGAAAAAATAATGTGCATTATACTAATCATCAATTCATTCTTAAAGGGAAATTAAATAACTACAGGCAAGAAAAAAGAAAGATGTATTCAAGGCTATTTATTACTACATTTAAAAAATGAAAGTGCCAAGCTTATTTAAAAAAATCCCATCTCAAATTGCATTTGACACATTTTGTAAAGAGACTGTGTTTGAACTTTGTCAGCATCAGCACGTAATAAAGAAATATAATAACAAAAAGTTCATTATGCTTGGAAAAGCCAATTCTTTTTTGAAATAATATTAAATGTGGATTAAATATTACATAAACACAAATTTTGGCAGCATATTTTTTGTCTCTTAAACAGTATATGCTAAGTTCAGATTCCACATATATTAATTAATTTTCTAACTTTTAACCCCTTAGCATACAATGTGTCTGACACATGCATCGAATTAGGGAATATTTGCTATTTAAATCCGTATTTAAGTCAACATAACAACTAATTTTAAATACAAAAATCATCTGGACATGCTTAAATGTCTCAAGTTCCCTTTATCATCTTAAATAGATTAAAATAATAAAAAAATATTCCAAATGGGTGGTGGCGTCTAATTAGGAGGTTAAATAAAATCGTATGTCAAAGGGTTAATAAAAAAATTGCAATTTCCAGTAATTTTCTTATCTTGGCAATGCTAACTTTTGCCACAGTAATACCACACAATATTGGATGATGTACAGAACAGAGTAAATTGATAGCAGACAGTGCAACTAACAATATCGCATACAGCTTTATAAGGCTGCCAATGCATTGGATCACAAATATGATTTATTTCTAACAACAGTCACATTAAAAATATTAATAACAATAAAAAAATTCCATACAATATATAGAACCACAATATTAAGAATTATATCAAAATAATAGCTACAGACATTCTTAACTTGAAGTAAAAATTACTATCACATACTAATTTTCTTTGACTATTAAAAATAAATCCTCCTCAAATAAAAGAAGCAATCTATGTAAGAATGTCTCATAAAGCAATAAAAATTGTACAAATCTATAATTTGAATGGTCCAAAAGTAAGTCATAGCATTTAATGCATAATTTTTATACATTCTTCATTAACAGCACAAAAATATTTTTAATTATTTACAAATATTAACTACATTTTTTACAAAGAAATATATGAACAGGGAGAAATAAGAGAAAAGAAACACTAGATGAAATAAAAGCACTTTACCATTCATTTCTTTGTGATCCAAAAAATTGAAAGGATAGCAGAAAAAAAAAAAAAAAACGCAATAGTTATATACAGAGCAAAACTAAGAGTATTAGAAGATCACCATGGAAATTTTTTATAGTAACAGAAGAAGGAAGGCAATTAGTTACAAAAGAAAGCAAGGAAAATGCTACGATAAAAGTTTTAAGCAAATTACATTATATATGTGTAATGATTACTTCCTATACATTTATTAATAGGGAAGTGAATCCTAAAAGTATAGAAGCACATTAAGAAGTGAATTTTCATGGAAATTTTAACATTTCAAATTAATTTAAAGTAAATAAAAAATAAATAAGAAAACTTTAAGTGGGCAAATAAATTTGGTATAATCCAAAAATGCGTGCATGATAAATAAATTCACAAGATGCAACCATATTGAAAGCACTGCAACAAATTACCTTCAATGAATTAGAAAGCAATAGATTACCTTCAATGAATTAGAAAGCAATAGATTACCTTAAGAAATGAATGCATACAGGGTGTAGAAAAATTAGTGGACAATCAGAAAACCAACAGGAGTATACTCATGCATTTATTGGATACCTTCCTTTTGACCAAATGGGCTCAGAAAATGATACATTCTGATTCTGAGTTATTGAGTTCAAATAAGCGCAGACAGACTTTCCCATAGATGGATTTTGTCCAAAATTTGATAGAAACCTACAAATTGTATTTTAAGATCATATACCAAATTTCATCCCTCCGGCTCTAATAGTTTTTGAGTTATTGTGTTCACAGACAGACATAAATCCAAAATTGTGTTTTTCGGACTCGGGGAGGTCTAAAACGTGTAGATTCGTCAAAATCTCAAGTTTGAATGTTTTGACAATTAATACTTTCTTTTTGTATACGAGAAAGTAAAAAAGAACAAATTTCAATATAAAAGAGAAAGACGAATATACAAACCATTTTCAAATGTTTGATCCTTTTGAAATGACCTCCCATAAGTTTTAGTTGGACAAAATGCAGGTGGATTTTGGGGATAAGCATTGAGAGCTGTTAAAAATAAGCCTTAAAATTAAATTTCGAAAGCATACATATTCAAATGATAAAGTTTACACATTACCAATAAAAACAAAAAAGTAAAAAATATGCATTCATCAAAAGAAGTATGTAAAAATAAGGTGTTTATTACTTAAAGTAGAATTTATTAATTCCAATAGCACTTCTAGATTTAAAAAATATAATCTGATTTTGTAACAGTTCATGCAGATATTTTGTGCCTATCCTTATCACTCATTGAACAGGGTAAAAAAAAAAAAATGATAACACGACTTTCTCATACATAACCTCCTCAGTCCCGGCGTCACCTGTAGGAGACACTATACAAAACTTTTTAAAACTTTCGCTACATTAATTAAAATGCCTCTAGATGTATCGGAATTGATTGTAGATGTTGTCAATAGAGGCAAAAAGTTATCAGCAGTCACTTATCATCTGATACGTGTTTGGATTATTTTTTTTAACAGGCATTTAAAAATGGCGTTTTCTGGAAAATGGAATATTTCTGGTACACACAAAACTAAGTCATTATATTATTGGATATTTATTTGGTGAAAATTTCTAAAACCTAATAATTTTGGTGTCTCCTCCAGGAGATATTGGGTCTTTGATAAATGAATATTGAAAATATAATGTATTGAGAAGGTAATCTTAGCACAATCTTTTAAAAGTTGAATTAGTTTTTATAAAAGCGAAGGACTGTTCCACACAATACTCATCTTATTAAATTTCCTATGCAAAATGTGGAGACATATTTGCAAGGGACTATAATCCTTTTTTAACCCCTTAACTGCCGCCGGCGTATATATACGCCTCACTCAACCGATGCGTTAACTACCGCCGGCGTATATATACGCCTTTCCGAAGTACGATCCTTTGCATTGCGCTGCTATAAAGAAAACTGCTCCCACGGACTTGGAATGATATAAAATCACCTTGATAATGTTTGAAACGGATTTTCTTATTTCAGAGAAGAGGGTATTGGTAAAGGGGATGTTTCTGAAACGGTGAAAGACATAGCTGTGCAGTTTTTGTTTCTGTTTGAGTAGGTCATGCTTTTTTTATTCTTCTTTTGTTTCCGTTTTCGTTTATTGTGCGAAATAGAAGATCTTTTTACGAAAATGTCTGACAGTGATGAGAGTGATTTAGATGATTATTTTCCGTCATCTTCAGGATCAGAAACGTCAGAATTTGATGTTTTGTGCTGGGGATGGTTGGAGTGGGAGGGATATGAAAGTATGGGGTACTAAAAAAGTATTAATCAAGGGGTATCGAAGGGGGGAAAAAGAGATTCAGAACCATTTGCCTGGGATATGCCCATGTCTCGAATATGGGAGAGAGATGCAACGGTAAGGACAACAAAAAAATTGTACCATGTAGGATCAAGTGGCATTGGGGAGCGAATTGTGCAAGATTTCGTCAGCAGTTAAGGGGTTAATGATTTGTATAATATGTATTGGGATGAGTAAAAAGTTTTCCCCCAAGGGGAGATACCTCCAAGCCAGCAGATGTCATTTCTGTGGTTGTCGTTAGTCCTTCCACAAGCGGGTTTTTGCATTCGAAAGCTGAAAATTGGAATTACATGACTGTGCAATTTGTTTGTTAAAAATTTATTATCCTGTGCATCAAAAAAGTATTTTAAATTGAGCTATCACGTCAACAGATCAGAATGATTATGTACTCTGAGATCTGCAACAAACTCAGTGTGACTGAATGCCACCAAAAAATGTGTGAAAGTTTAGGTTTCAGTACTGTTTCTTATGGTACAATCAAGATTTGGTTTCGGAAGTTTAAAGCTGGAAATTTCAACATTGAAGATGAACCACGTTCTGGCTGCCCTATTGCAGTTGATTGCGAGCAGTTAAAGCAAACCACTGATCAAAACAGAAATGTTTCAACACAAACTATTGAGTTAGAGCTTGATGTTTGCTAAAAACAATAGTTAACGCTCTGAAACGCATATATCTAACATTTGATGTTTTTACTTTTTAAAATATTAAGAGTACATTAAATACAGTCTTAATGTCTAAATAATGTCTTATAAATTTTATAAGACACCATTTGACTTTATATTTTTCCATAAATATACAAGCAATTATACGAGTTATTATTTCAAAATGCTACCAGCAGAATAAGCAGTTTGTTAAAATTTCTCAGTAACATTATAATCAGTTAAAAATTTTAAAAAATCTTTTTGACATCTATTATATGAGATCTTACCACTGGGTGCTGCTGCAGCTGCAGGAAGATAGCTGGCAGCTGGGGCCCGAGAGTAATCGGTAGCAGCAGCCTGTGAATAGTTTCCAGCAGCAGGAGGCTGAGTGTAACGATAAATGACAGAACCTTCAGAAACGAATTTACAATTACGATAAAATAATGACAAATCATCTTTATCAACTTTGAAATTCCATTACTTAGGGCTCAAAAATAACTAGACATTGAAGAGTTTTAAAAGAAGCAGCTGATGAGCATAAATTTAAAATTACCATTGATATATATATAACAAAAGTGCTGCTTTCTTCTGCAAA
>BGPR01005379.1:24066-50084 GCA_013235015.1 Araneus ventricosus
TTGAAAACACACATTTATGCTTATAATGCTTATTTTAGAAAAAGTCCACATCTGTTTTTCTTTAAACCCTAAGGACTGGCAAATGACTTATAGCCCAAAGTATGAAATTTGATAAAGACATATTATAAATTTTCATGCTTATATTTTTTATAATAAATTTATCTATAGTTTTATAATATCAATTTTAAAATTCAATCTCTTAAAAGCAAGAGAGGTAAAAATCAAGATATCTTCCAAAAATTTTCCAATAATAAATAGTGCAAGCAAATTATGCTCAAATTTCCATCAGGAAAATCACAGGAAATAAAGCATCTTCAGGTCTAAAATATGTACTCTGAAATTATACAAGTGTCAGAAATAAAAGAGTTCTATGGTATTTTACCTACTTTTGATCCCCCATACACACTGTTTAAAAATTAATTATAATAATATATATAATTATTTTCACATAAAAGACATATTTCAGGGAAATTGACCCAATGCAAGTGTGTACACTAATTCCATCTTTAACTGATTTGCCAATTTTTCTACAACATTTCAAAAGGGACAATTTTTTTCAGAGAATACCAGCTAGATAATAAGGATATTACAAATGTTCAGTGTTAGGCTCTTTTGGCAAATACTAAATAGATATTCATTCGAATAAATTCAGGATTTTTTTAAAAAAAATGTGTTTTTAAATATATTTAACAAAGAATATTGCATAATCACACACACACACACACATTTCAGTACATTTATTAACAAAAAAAAAAGAAAAATCTTGAAATATTTACTCAGTTTTAAGTAGCATTAAACATAAGTTATTTAATGATGTTACATATCAAATATCATTGTTAAAACTGAAATTAAGATGCAAGAACAAAATTTTGTGAGCATTTTCAGGAATAATTCTATTTTCTTTTGTTTCATATATATTAGCAGTTTTAGAAAATAAAGGCTCACTATACAGGGTGAGTTTGACCTATGCTGCCAAAGGAAAGAGGGTGATAGAAGAGCCCATGGGGATCATAAAACACCATAGCAACCCTGTCCCATCTCTAACTGTTTGTAAGTTATGGAGAATACAATGATTTTGCTCAAAATTGTGAAAAAATTAAAATTTAAAAAAATTTGGACAGATCTACACGCAAAGTAAGCACATATTCTGAAAGAGCAGTTAAAATCCTTTCAGATGACACAATTTTCATCAAAATACATGGATTTAAAACCAAGTTCTAAGTGCCGAAATGTTGGCAAAATTCAAAATCGAATTGTATCCCAAAATTTTTAATATTGAATACCGCAAGCACCGTACAAGCTACAATTGGTCAAATTTACCAAAAACTTGTCCATTCTATCAGCTTTCGAATGAGTCTACCATAAATCATATCAGTGTTTTATTTCAGAAGAAATTTAGTCTTTTGTTTGTCACTGAAATCGGTATTCGTTGAAATAGACGTTTGACAAAAAGTCGCCATGAAACGATGGTGGATAAATGAAATGTATGCAAATCCGCCACTATGAACTCTTTCGGATGTGCAGGCATTCAATATTAAAAATTTTGGCAACAATTCAATTTTGAATTTCACCAACGTTTCGGCGTTTATAACTCGGCTTTAAATCCATGTATTTTGATGAAAATGGTGTCATCTGAAACGATTTGAACTGCTCTTTCAGAATATATGCTTACTTTGTGTGTAGATCTGTCCAAAACTTTTTGAATTTGTATTTTTTCACGATTTTGTGCAAAACCATTGCTTGAAAATGGTTAGAGATAGGACAGGGTTGCTATAGTGTTTTATGATCCCCATGGGCTCTTCTATCACTCTCCTTCATTTGGTAGAATAGGTCAAACTCACCCTGTATACTATGCTTACAGGAGCTGAAAAATATTTTCTTGCTAAATTTGCAAGTCTTGTAGATTTTTCTGCATTTTTCCCCACCAATTACAGCGGACATTCCATCCTAGTTATTAAAGATCTTTATTTTATTATTAGGCTCTTTATCAATATAGGTCTATTTTTTTACATTACTACAAAATAAACAAACAGTTTAACTAATGTTGTTTGAATAGCACTTTTTCTCTATTGAGGAAAACATTTTATGAAATTAAAGCATTTATTTTCCATTCTAAACTATTTCATTAAAGGATTCAGTGTTTATTTCATAGTGTTTAGGACAGAAATACAGAAAGTTATAAAATACCTTGCATGCCATAAGGTTGATTCCATCCAGCTTGATATCTAGGTGTTTTTCCATAAACACCTGGTCTCATCATATCATTTTGCTTATCATAGACCTGTGGTGGATTACTGTAAACTGGTGCATGTCTCCTGCATTCAACCTTGAGAAAAATTAAAAACAAGTTTAAAGTCTTATTTCTTCCCAGTATTATAAACCACTAGCATGGGACCTTATCTCTGCTCATAAAAAATAAAAATCCATGTTTACAAAAACAAAAAAAGGTTTGCATAACAATTTTACTCTATCACAAGGAAATACTTAAGTGTTCAGCTTACAGTACCCCCCCCCCCCCCAAAATAAACAACAAATATATACTTAATGTTAAGCAAGTTATTTTAAAAGCAATGTCAAAGAATCTAATTTGTGTAGAAATATCAAGTGGAAAAATTAAAACTGGAATTAAATTTACATAAAAAACTATAAAACATTTCAGAATCACATTAACAAAAAGTCTTCGTTGTTTTATGTATTTGAAATGATTGAAAGAAAATATTCTCAAGAATTTCCGAAAGTTCACTAAAAACTTTCTTCAAAAATAAAGTAAACCACTTTCCTGTTTCTTTCCCAAAATTCTCATTTTATGAAGATCTTTGTGATTTCTTTAGCCCTAATTCTAAAGCTTACGAGCAATTTAATTCTCAAAATCCATTGCAATTCATATTCTTTGAATAAAATATAATTTTCCGCCTTACATAAAAACTGTTTTTAACATTGGAATTCAGAAAATAATGTTCAGAATAATTACTCTGTTTAATGGTGTTGGCACATCAACTATATTTGGCAGGGTAGCTACATGAATGATGCCAAAGATTTAATTGTTCTTGTCAGATTAGTGATGGAAATTGTGTAATCAAGATACTTGACAGGATATGGAGCACATGGCTCAATGACCAATTGATATTTTAAAATGTGACTCATAAGCAGTTCCACCACATAAGAATTTCAGCTACTACATTTTTCTAATTTTTTTTTAAAACTAACTGCGTGAGCAGACTGCATTAAAAAAAATCAACTAGATTATACATAAAATATAACACTTAGTATTCAAGATTTATCTAGTTGGAAATCATTAAATCAATTGTAGCTATACACCTCATCAGTTATAGCCAGAATTGCTATTGAATTGAGGTATTCTGAATTTAAAATGTTGGCAGTATCAAACTTGTTCTTTAACTTCATTAACATATAAAAATTCTGCAGGAAAATAATGTCACACAAATTAAATGCCTCCTTAACATACGGAAACAACACTGTTAAATTAAATTTCAATAAGTTTATAATTTTTAAGCTTGTTATAATTGCTGTTTTCTTTAAATTTTATTAAAATAATCCTATGGAAACATATAAAAGAATAGAGTATACTAATACAGTGCAGTTGACAGACATTTCAAGGTTGTAGAAATATTAGCTATCATGAGTTTCATGGTGTTAAAAGAACCAATATAATGAATTCAGAAAAGGCATTGAAAAACCACTTGGTACTTACAAATTACCCAGTTGACCATTCCTGCTAAATTTAGAAAGAAAAAAAAAAGTTTCCAGAAGGCACACCAGTAAGTTTGCTGGGATCAGACCCCAACTTTCGTAGTAAACATGATAATACATAAGTACCAAATAATTTTTCCAAAACTTCTAACAGATATGCATAATTATAAGTTATTTTAAAGAACTCCAACTGCATTTTGAAAAAATGGTTAGCTTTAATAATAAGAAGAAAGTTAAAAAGACATCAAGAAAATAGTCTATCAAATAAATAGAACATGAATAAAATTTTTTTTATCTTTATTTAAATTCTGGATGCACTACCTTTCCAAATTTGGATAAAGACCTCCGAACGTCAGCTTCAGTTATATCTGTGGGAAGACCTCCTAAAAATAACTATAAAAAAAATTAGTTTACCGAGAGAAGATATAAAATTTTGTTTACCTTTTGCATGCTTCTTAGGGTATATCCTTTTGCACTGACCTATCATGAAGTTAAAAAACATGTATCAGTATTTTATTTTTAAGCACTACAAAATAACAGCTAATAGAATATTTCTTAAAAACTACATAGTTACAAATTTGTTAACCACAAAGTTTTTAAGAAATTTAAAATTCAAATATGCTTTTAAATAAACATTTAACAAAAAATATCTCAGAATTACATTTCAGTACAATTATTATCAAAATATCTTCTAACATTTTACTCAATTTTGAGTTGCATAGTGTAGGGTATTTAATAAAAATACATATAAGTTATCGTTGCAAAGCCTGAAATTATGATGCAAGAACAATAATTTTTCAGGACGAATGACGTGTTCCATTTCATTTCATAAACATGTGATACCAGTTAGGAATGTAACGAATGTTCAATATTAGGCCTTTTCCCGGTTATTAAATCTGGCGAAATGCTAAATAGATAGTTGGCAGAATAAATTCAGGATAAAATGTTTTTTTTTAAAGTTGTTTTAAACATATTTAATAAAGATATAGCAGAATTGCATTCCTTTACATTTATTATAAAAATCTAACATTTATCCAATTTTAAGTTGCATAGGACATAAATGTATTTAAAAATGTTGCAAATCATTTTTAGAAGTCTGTTCCATATGGTTTCATATATTTTACCAGCTTCAGAAAATAAATGGTCGCTATATAATGCTAGCAGGTGCTGAAAGATATTTTCTTTCTAAATTTCACAAATTAAGTGGAGACTCCATCCTACCTATTAGAAGCTCTTTATCAAAATAGGAATTTACTTCTAGTAATTTTAATTTATCCATTCAAGTTTGCTATTGCCATGTTCTACAATGTTAACTCTTTTATTTCTTTAAAGCAAACCCAAACAGATGAGGGTTTCCCATTTCTTATTAATGGAATTAATGTATTTAAAATATTACAAATACACATAAAGGTATTAACATTTTTTAAAATATACAAATAATTAAAAAATCAAATTTATATAATTTAAAAAATATTTCATTTACAATCAAAAGTAAAATGCTTTAAAAATTTAATATTCGTTACATCTCTAGTCAAAAACTATAAATTTGTATAAGGAACACAGACAGACACACACTCTTACTTTTATATATATGAATTTTAAAATTGCTTCAACTGATAATGGACATTAGGGTGGTACGAAAAAAACTATTTTTCTTTTTTACTTGTAATAGTGCGCAAAAGTTGAATTTTGATGCAAAAAAGACAAAAATAAAATTTGATGGCAATTGGAACATGTCTTGATGTGCCACAAGTATGATAAAGTTTCATGAATTTGAAAAATTTTGCTCTATTTCAACCTTTTTCTCTAACTTCTCATTTGCAGTATAAAAGCTCAAATTAAATATTTTGTACTTTTTATTCCTTTTTATTAATAGAAAAAACGTTTTTAGGGTGTTTAAAACCTATTGTGAGTATCTTAAAATATTAATTATTGGCCAAAAACGTGCAAGAAATCGGTTATGGAAAAAGAAAACATGCTGTTTTCTAATCTAGGAATTATTGCTCTGATATACTTTTAACTGACGAAAAACGCCTACAAGTACTTTATGTATTCTTGTTATTAGCATCAGTAGCTGCGATAGGAAGTTACAAGTGTGTGTGTAAGGAGGGGGGCAGTGGCAACAAAATTATAGCAACTAAAAGTATCTGGGAGTGCTTTTAGTTGACAACAAATTTAAAAATTTAACTACAAAATTAGCTGTTTTCGCCGGATTCCTTTGCTTTTTTTTATATATAATTCTTTGTTTTAGAGAGTTAAAATTAATCAAAATTTAATTTCTCCTGGGGTGTATGGTGAGAAAGCAACCCTGACTCGCCGTCATTGCTTACTGTTATGTAACAAAATGTATTTTCTATTTTGCCAATAATAGATAATGAATAAAGTTAACTTTATTGATCGTTATTCTAGTATTTGTTTGTGTATTGCTTGCATTTTGATTTATAATGGCACATGAAACTGCGTATTCATATTAGTATTCCTTTTCAGTAATGAAATATTATATTTCAACCGGTGAAGGATTAGTACTGTGAGATTGCATTTGCTAGAGATGATCTTGCCAGCTCAAAAAATGCAATCTTCATTATTCTTTATGGCTTTATTTTTCTTATGCTATCGACTTCATGCATAGTTGCAATATTCACCCCTGGGGCATGAAGCAAAGATGGACAAGACACCTACGAATTCAGTTGAATATCTCATTGCCTCTATTTTTGGGAAAAAAATCAACACCACAGTAGGTGGCTTCCAATCCATCCCTACCAGGTGTGGATTCTGGTCATAGATGCTACTTTCAGCAAGCCTTTTCAGTATTTTTGTTGTAAGAATGGTATTTTGCTAGATATCTGTTTCTCAGTGGTATAGCAACGAAGGGCAAGGGTATAGTTGTCTACAACTATAACCATGATGCGTCAAGGAGACTAAACTGCTCCCCCCCCATCAGTAAGGTTTTGTCACTTTTGAATGCCTAATATGTTGGAGCAAAAAAAAAAAAGTTTTTACTGGGCGAAACTTACACTTTCTAAGTACTAATGACCAAAAGGGGCAAAAAAGTCATATTAGGACTCGGTGGACAATTACATTAAATACTTCACTGCTATTTCTACGGTCTTGAGTCCAAAAGAAACATTTTTGGAATTGGAGCTGTCTGTTTGTATGTGAACAAATTAATTTTAAAAAATACAACAAACAAAATTAATAATATTTGGTAATTATGCCAAAATTGTAAGTATGTATCAAATTTGGGATCAAATTCGTCAAAGGGAACAGGTTCTTTTATAAACAAATGCTCGATATTCTGTCCTTAATGATAAAACTAAGCAAAAACTACCTATATTTACATCGACATTTTAGCATGCCCATTTTTACTCGCATCTACGGAAAATATATACATTTGTTACTTCTCTTTTTATCTCGATAATACAAGGAAAAAAATATGGCCTGTAAGAAAATATCAATATTAAATTTATTGAGCTGTAAAGAACTTGCTCCACAAACCAATATCACCTCAAAGAACAAAAAATTCTCCCCCTTTAACTTTATTGACTACCGGTTGATTGGCAAAACACAAAATGCATTTTGCTACACAACAGCAATACCCAGGATGCATAGAGTACTTGTAAGCATTTTTCGTCAGTTAAATGTATAACAGAGAAATAATTCCAGATTAAAAAACAGCATAATCTCGTTTTATTCATAGCCGATTTCTCGCACGTTTTTGGCCAATAATTAATATTTTTATATACTCGAAATGGGTTTTAAACACGCTAAAAACATTTGTTCTATTAATAAAAAGTACAAAATATTTTAATTTGATCTTTTTTACTGCAAATGAGAAATTAGAGAAAAAGGTTGAAATAGAGCAAAAAGTTTTCAAATTTATGAAACTTTATCATACTTGTGGCACCTCAAGACATGTTCCAATTGCCATCAAATTTTATTTTTGACTTTTTTGCATCAAAAGGCTACTTTTTCGCACTATTACAAGTTGAAAAAAGAAGAAAAGGTTGTTTTTTTTCCGTTCCACCCTAATGAACATGTCTGAAATCAATTGTTGAGTTTTCAACAATATATATATATATACAGTGAAACCTCTTCGAACGGCCACCCCTCTTAACGGCCAATTTTTCGTGGCACGGATTTTTCGGCCCATAGACCTAATGTTAAAATAACCCCTAGCAACGGCCACCCAACCCCTCTGAACGGCCGCCAGGTGGGTTCGCCCATCCCATTTAACGAACGCATCGGTTAGAGATTTACTTTTTAAACTGAAAAACGAACTTGAAAAAATGGGGTTTTTTTTCCGAGAGGGGTAAAAACTTAAAACAGTCGCAAATTGTATACCTTTTTCAAAAAATGTAAAAAATTATTAAATAAGGACCTATCTTCTCTTTAGATAAGTCTCAAACTTCATTTTAAATAAGAAATACGTGTCAGACTTGTTTATATTATGTATTATAGCGATTATCTTGTAATTGTAACGAAAACCCTTCAGAGCGGCCACCCCCTCTGAGCGGCCAATTTTTCTCGGAACGGAGGGGTGGCCGCTCAGAGAGGTTTCACTGTATATATATATATATATATATATCTTAATATAAATAAAAAGTCATTGTGGGTATGTTTGTATGTAAGTTTGTATCTACGTTCCACATTCTCCTCCTAAAACCCACGACACTAATTTCAACCAAACTTTTCACACTTATTAATTAAGACAAGCGGAAGATTACTGTCAATTTTTTGAAGCTCAAAAGTTAATTAAACAGTCAGTTAATTAAAAAGTAACCTAAATCGTTTTTCCGCTGTAAGTTCGGAGTAAATTATCCCCCGAAAATTATTTTTATACCATCTTAAAGTTCAAAATTTTACCTTTTTAATGATATCAATTTTATATCTGTGACATTTTTCCTTCAATTTTTATTAATTTTTCAAAATTTAATAAAAAGTTGACACACAGATGATTTTAAAATAAATCAAATTTAATGATACTACATAGAGTTGATACTGATGAGTTGCTAGGCAACGGTGCAATTACTTCGCCATTATTTTTTATGTTTATTTTTTTTCAAATATCGTTTGGCAATGTTTTCATTGGTTCTTAAAAAATTCTAAAGCTTATTTAATTAGATTAAAAAATCACTGCAGTTCATATCATGTGTCATTTTTACCTGCGTTTCCTAAGAAATAATAAATCCTTAATGATATATTAAATGAGAAAGTGTGACTATCTGTCTGTTTGTTACACTTTCACGGCCAAACTACATGTGGAATAACTTATTTTTAATGTCAAACATCACGTGATCATAAAGAAAGTCGCGATTATGTGATCTTTCTGAGAACATAAATAAATAATTTATTTATGAAATAATAACTGAAATTACTCAACTCAATGCTTGATTTTCATTTTTCGAGTTTGCAGTCTATTTAATTTTAGTTATTTACATTTGTAGAGAAAAAAAGAATATGGAGGCTTTTCTAGGAGGGTGTCACATTTTTTTTTCTCCTCACCGAATCAGATAGGCAATAATTTTAGCCCGTCTTTTGGCGGCAATTTTCATCTCTTTTTTGATTATGGATTGAAAAGAACTATGGAATGAATAGGGGATAATAGCCTTTGCTGCTGAAAATCCCCAAAAAATCCCAATCAAATCAAATCAAATACATTTGTATCTTTTCCATATCAGATTTTATTCAAGAAGCTGTCGATAAATTGACGCCGGGACAGAAATCTATTGATAGATATGATATAGCTGCAAGAGTTTTTAGATTAAAAATTAGAAACTAATGTTAATTATAACTAAAGGAAAATATGCGACGATATAGTAATTTGTTTTATGTATTCTTTTGAATGGTAGAAGTGGATGACATATAGCATGATGAATGGTATATTCCACAGATTATAAGGGCCTGATGATACCATTGAGTACAATGATGTAATTTACAGTAACGGAGAATATCTGAGGAATAGAGAATGGTTGTTAAATTGGTAATTTTGGCACTTATTAATGCAAGTTTAGGTCAGATAAATAATAAAAAAAAAAATGTCACAAATGGAGGGAGGTATTACAGAATATCTACCTGTAGATATGCTAATCGGCAATAACAAGTAACATCAACTTCTTCATATAACAGATAACAAGTTCTTCAACTCCTTAGAATTGTCAGGGGTACCTTCCGACAAGCTGAGATTAAAAGTCGGTGTGCCAGTACTATTGGTATGCAACCTCGATGTACTGAGACTGCGCACGGTTACAAATTGCACACCTAGGTCCAAACTTCGTGAGAGTGTTTTAATTTCACGCATTCCAATAATACCGAAGGTATTTATCATCCAAGTTCAAAAGGTAACAATTCCCTTTAAAATTAGCATTTGTATCAAACATGAACCCAAGAAGTAAAATAAGTATGATTAATTGAACAATAAAATAAATTTATACAAATTGCTCAAAATATTAAAATTATTGTAGAATTATTATATAAAAGAAAAATAAGAATGATAAAATTTGATGCCAAAACCACTGAAATCCGAAGAAATGTGTCATGTCTGATATACTTAATATGCAATTGCTTATTATCCCAACAATGAACACCAAAATAACTGCACCAGGTTTTATGGTTGATGGGATTAGACTTTAGTGGCTGATTTTAAACACAACTTATACTTTATTATCTTCAAGATTCCTAAACAAAAGTGCAAGTAAGATTGAAGATTTTATTTTAAAACTTCCACAAGTGACAAATACTTGTACTCTTTACTCATAATTTTTTTTTTTTTGTTTAGCTTTCAGGAATAAAATTAAAATCCTTCCACACATTAAAATACTTAACAGATTTAACTTTGAAAAAAAAATATTTTTCTACAATTTCACACTTTGTTTATATTAATAATCAGCAAGTTAAATTTTCATATATACTTACTGTTTGTCCGTTTATTTCATGTAGCCTTGACTGTAAAACTGCATTAACACAATTTGGGTCCTTAAAAGTGACGAATCCAAATCCTCGGGATCTGCCCGTTTCATTATTTTTCACAACAAGGCTACTAACGACTTGTCCATACTTACTGAAATAGCTATGCAGATTCTCTGTTTAAACATAAAAAATGGTATGTTAAAAGACATGAAAAATGTTTATTTTCATTAGAATATAAAATGCATTAAAATAAAACAAATATTTTGAAAGAAACTATAATGGAAGTATAAAAGTTTATCTTCCATATTGTTGAAGATGTTATAGACAGATTAGTATACAAACTATAAATAGGTGAACAAACATAGTATACAAACTATAAATAATACTAATAATAAAATCCCGATAGAACTGCACTAAACTAGGATTACACCAAAATTTTTCTAAATACTTGAACTTGGGTATATAATTTCAATTGTAAAGTAATTGAAATAAATAATAGCAGAGGTGAAAGGTCAGTTTATATTCATCATAGAACAATCTTATATAAACTGATAATTTATTTGAAAATTCTTTGGTACTAATTTTTGTGAATTTTCAGTTTACCTACAGCAGACTTACAACTTTTCTTTTTGAGATGATTTGTAGATAATGCAACACAAATTTCAGCTCTTGTATTTATCTTATTGACAATGATGTTGATTTTTTCAGTGATCACAACTCATTTTATCGTTCAAAATCAGATTTACATTATTAGTAATTGCCAACTGCATGCATTACTTAAGGAAAAAATGTGTTAGAAAAGGCTTACAATTTTTATGAATTACATAGTAAGTTAGCAGGTATGCAATACGGATAATAGCAAATTCAATAAAAGATATTTGTACATATATTCTCTCAGAATACTTTGGGCAATCAAATGTAAATAAATTTTTGAAAAAATTCAGTTTTTAAAATCATACTTTTATTATTGTATTAAGAGATGGATTTTTTTTTAATTTACTCATTTTCTACATTTTAGTCTTTAATTTATAATTAATTATTATAAATATTACAGACTCTAGAAATAAATATTTTTGTGCAATTCACTGCCAATTGCAGGAATCAAAATTTCATCAAATTAATGAATTCACTGACAATTAACTTCTGAAAATATTAAAATACTGTATTGTAATTGAGAACACAAAATAACCTATAAAATTCCATCTTTACAAAAAATGAAAAAAAATCAAGTTAAATAAAGGCATTTAAAAAGACACAAAGCATTCAGCAACAGACAATTTCCCATTACAGAGAATTTTTTCATTAAAAAGTCTGCCACACATTCTAACCCTTTAATGATCAACATAAGAATAAATATTTAAGACATTTAAATTGTAACATAATTACCTCATTAGTTAAAATTATATTTAATTTTGTCTTAAGAAAAAAAATAATTCATTTATTAAAAGTGAATAAAATTTGTACATGACAAACATAGAGACTTATAAAAATTTTAGTTGAAGTTGAAAAACTCCTGTCCAATATTTACAATATCAAATGCAAAGTCAGTCTGATTAAAAGTTATCTTTGTATTGGAATTTTTAATTCTAATAAAAAGAAATTTGAAAAATATCAAGTTAACTAAAATATTTTTCGATATTTCCTGATTTTATATATGTAATAAATTTGGTTAGACTTCAAAATATAGAAAGATCCAATTGACAAGCCTTTCATTAACCATTAAATCTTAAACATATTAAATCCAATACCAAATTTAGCAAGTTTATTGCTAGAAAAAAAAAACCCTGTTTTGCCAGCCATGCCATGTTTTTTATTCTAACCTAAATTATTTTTAAGGCAAATGCAATATTTAAGTCTTTATTTCAAATCCACTCAAATTTCATATTTTGAATACTGTCTATCAAAGTAAAAGATTAATCCTGTACTCCAAAATATAGTAGTTCTGTTTTTGCTTCTACCTTCCATGAAGGGAAGTCTCTCACAATTATGATCATAAGATGCAAAGTAAAAACGATGAAAAATGGGGGGGGGGATGCACAATGGTCATAACTTATTTTAGATATATATGCATTAAAAGTATTTCATCCTCATACTTGAAATAGATAAAAATTATATTTTAACACATCACAATTATATCTTCACATCTTTAAAATACTAGCAACATAGATACATCAACTTCTTTCTTTACAGAAAAGAAATAAAACAATTAAAATTATACAGAGAAATGTGCACTTTAGTTACCCTTGGACGTTCCTCCACTTAAACCTCCTATAAAAACTGTCCTGAAAGAAAAGGTGAAATAAATCAATTTCAAGTGAAGTTTAAAAAAAATTATGACTAACAATGAAAAAAGGTTACTCAATTTAAAAAGGCATGGCAGATTTCTTAAAGTCCCTGCCTTTTATATTTATTTAGAAACTTCAAAATAGATAATTTATTATCATTTTAAAAATCAATAAAGTTCAATTATAAATTACTTTAAAAATTTTTCACAACCATAAAAAAATTCTGCTGAATACTTTCAAAGAGAAAGGGAAAGCATATTTTTAAAACATGCAACCATATTGAATTTTCACTTTAATCGAGAAATTTTATTTAATCAGCTTTATATTAATGAAGCTATAATCAGTGACAGCTCAAAATGTCAGAAAGGAGCAGGGTATTGTTATGTCCAGTTAACTTTGACAGTTCAAGTACTGTTCTGACAGCAGGACTCCAGTCTAAATCTTAGTAATTCTCATAAGTGCCTCATAGCGATAAATCTTGGTGCTAGCAAAATAGCACTCATATTCAAACTTGGAGATGATTGGGCCCAGATAATGGAAAAGTATCTAGATATGAATATGATCATAATATACTTAAAGTAATAAATAGAAAAGGTATGTTTGAGACATATGCTTGTACTTGCTATAAAGATGCTTTGTCTCCAAATGAAGAGTCGGCATCATCGCCCACTCCACAGGCTGTCTAAATATAAAGGTTTTGGTAAGATTGAAAAACACCAAATTACCCTGCTGCCAAAGTTGGTTAGTTTGGGTTTTATGGCACAAGTGGTAGATATGACCTGCTGTGCCAAGCCCTGTTACCAAATTGCCAACTCATTTCTTTAACCAACTGATGAGATAGATGTCATTAACAATTGTACAAGTTTTCACTTGAAAAGATTCAGGTTTAAATAACATCTAAGGTAAAACTAAAGTTTAGGTTGTGCTTTCGCTTCTCGCCTCTTAGAGGGTTTGGCAATGAGAAAATATTTGTTTTTGGTGCGCAGGCAGCGAGCTTTTTAATGGTCTCTTGCGAACGTGATGCCTGCGGCATCTCAAGTGGGTACTGGGCAAATTTTTTTAACTTATAAAAACATCAGCACCTTCACTAGCAGCGGGAACCTCATCATCACCTTCCTTTCTCATTGAAAATGTAAAGCATCAAAATGATTAATTTCTCTATTTTGAGCTGTCAATCTCTTGGCACCACTCAGAGTTGCACAAAAAAAAGGCAGAAAACAAGACTGCACCCTAAACTTTAATTTAAGCGCATCTGATTATGGTACTGTGTTCTCTAGTTTAAATGAATCTTTAAACACACTAAATACTGTTACCAAAGAAACATTTTGCAAGAACAAACTGGATGCACTCTGCTTTCCCTTTCCACGATTTTTTTATCGCGCCGAGGATGAAAGAAATGAAGCAAAGATTATTCATAACATTATAAATAAATAATCTGAACTATTCACCTGCCTTTTTTCATTCTCCAAGTTCTACTGAAATATTAAATAAATAAAACATTCCATCTCAAAGTAAACTTCAACAGCTCAAAAGTTGCAGATCTCTTACAAGCAAAACAGCTGTTCAACTACCATATTCTGTATACAAAAATGATTAAGATAGTTTATTATAAAAAGCACTTTACACAACAATGTCAAATGTTTTTATTGGAGTGCATGGACTCTTGGTCCCCCATCTCTTAGCTAAAAGAATGATTTTAAGATGCATTTTAACTGCTTAACTTAAAAGAACGAGAACGCTCAAGCATCAAATTATCTAAATTTTTTTTATCTTAAAACTAAAATTTAATCATTAATTAGCTTCCTAATCTTACACAAAAATCAAGTAGAATCTAGGTAAGACTTAAGGACACGGTGCAGTCTCTCGCCAAACGCGGCAACCATTCCCAAACTGCCGGTTCAGAACAACAGCCATGAATACCAGATTTGATTTGGCGAGAAATCGTATAAAAAAAAAAAAAAAACACCCTACCCACAACTTCGGAATTTAAACTATATTTTCTTTGTTCAATCACAACTCTTTTAATACACATTTTCATCACTAATAGTGAAAAACTTAGTTTAATCCTCAAATTTAAGTTAATTGACTTAATTGAGTTAATTTAAATTTGACTCTGTAAAATAACCAACATTGATGGAACGTTCATATATATTTACCTTAAATCGTAGTACTCTTGCCTTGACATGGTTTCTTTTTGTTTATTTCTAAATAAAAATATCGCATCTCATATGATGATGATGATGAAGCTGTTTGAGATGTATGCTCGCTCCTCATAATTATATATTATTAAAAAGGATAAACAAGATGAAGTGACGAATTTGTTGCCACACGTCTGAAATGTCAAAATAATTTATTATTTACTAGCAGCACCTAAACGGCGTTGCCCGTGACATGATTATTATTGTTATATCCAGAACCTGGAAGCATGAAAGAGGAAAAATTAATTTTTAAAATGAGTCCCACCGCCACACGATACGATACGGACATATCGCCTCATTCCTTCCTCCTAATGGATGCTGGAAACATTGAAAGAGAAAAATATTTTTTAAGAATTCAGAGCACAGAAGTCATCTTTCCTTGCTTGAAATGTTTCGTGACAGAGCTCCGGATGCACAATATGCGCTTTTCTTCCGTTTGTAGCCAGAATGTACAAATTGTCGGCTTTTCCAACTCTTGAACAACACACATACAGTTGACCATGAGAAAAAAACGGCTTGAGAAGATCGAGTCCTACAACTTCTAAGGATTGTCCTTGTGCTTTGTTGACGCTCATGGTGAAACTTAAACGAAAAGGGATCTGAAGGCGCTTAAATTTAGCCCATTGCAATTAGGTAAAATAGGGGAAAAAATTTAGAAAGTTTTTAAATTTTGGTCAAACACTCAGGGTCAGTTTTTCCCAGACTTCGTCATCCTTACGCATTCAATGTTAAAAATAGTGTAGATGAATCTTGTAGAGCATAAAATGCTGCGTCGAATGAGTACCAAGACTATATGTTTTGCTACAGTAGTACTATTACAAACTCTTATCAAATTTGCAAAGATTTTTCAATTTTCAAAACAAAATTCATTATGATGCTGTCTAAATAAAGTTTGTATGTATAAGTATTCACTTTTGTAAGCACATACATATGTCGGTGAAAGAATACCAAAGCGCTTGTGTGGTGTGGAAGTTAGGAGAGAACGTACAAGTAGTTCATTGCAATTAGACAAAAAAAACGAAAAAAATAACCAAAGTTTTGAAAAACTTTGGTCAAATACTTTTCTGGCATCAAGGAAACGGGACCGTAAAATTTCCATCCCTGAGGTGGAGCTTCCCCCCCCCAAAACCCCTAGAACTTGCAAAAACGATCAAAGTACAAAGTGATAGTACCCAGCTTATAAAAACAATTATTAACATTGTTTATTTTTTAAATGCAATAATTTATTTTCATAAATATTCTAATTATATGTAGCCTCGTGCTGGCCATGCTTTTCTTACGGAAATTTATTTCTATGAATAAAAAAAATGAACAAAAAATGAAAGTAAAGCACAGAATCATAGTTGTTTCTCAATAATTTTTAATTTCTTAAAGTAGTAAATTAACAAAAGTTTATTTATTAAGTTATTTATTATATCTGCGATATTATTCATGCCATTGACCTTGAATAATAGTCGGTATGCACAGCGTCTGGCCGTCTAACAGACATAACAAACGTCAGCCACGTGTTATGTATCATGGCACAACTTCAGGGTTCTATGGAAAGGGAAAACCACAAGCAATGCAATTGTTCAACAGCAGTAAATACCTGCAAGATATCCGAGATCAGTAGCGAATCCAGGATTCGGGTCTGGGGGGGGGGGGGCGGAGGTCATAAAATTTTTGTATCGTAGTGACGAATGTCAAACCTCATGGCTTTTATAAACCAAAACACTTTAACTTTACAGGCTTTCCTCTCCTGACAATAAGAACAATAAAGAACACTACAATACTTTCGATAATTTAATAAAAAATACAATGAAATAGCTGGCCAAAAAATGTTTTCGACCGCGTCAACGCTACAAGTGCAAGTGGAATGACTAGAAAAGTAGGAAAATTTTCGATCCTGTCAAGTCAGAAAGCAATGTTGTCACGATTTTATTACTATTCTTTTAAAATGAAAAATAAGATCAAACAGTTGAAGTGATTTTAAATTAAATCAAGAATTTTGGTTCAGCTCTGGGGGGGGGGGGGGGGTGCAGCCCGATAGCCCCTCCCCTGGATTCGCCACTGTCCGAGATCTTTAATAATCCTAAATCTACTTATACATCGAAAGAGCAGGAGAGAGGTTTATCTTCGCATTGTACAGCAACACGAAGAAAGAAGCTTGAATAAGATGAGGTATGACTGTTTCAATCAACTCCAGCGAGTTCTGCTATTCTTCTCTCCAAGTTACCTCCAACCACAGAAGCTGCACATCAACACTGTCGTCGCCAGTGGCGAATCCAGGGGGGGTGGGCTATCGGGCCACAGCCCCACCCCAGAGCCAAGCCAGAATTCTTGATGATATTTAAAATCATTACAACTGTTTTTTTTCTTAATTTCCCTCTTTAAAAAAATAATAAAAACTTTTCAACATTGCTTTCTGTTATTCCACTTGTATTTGTAGCTTTGACGCGGTCGAAGACATTTTTCGGCTAGTTATTTCATTGTAATTTTTATTAAATTATAGAAAGTATTGTATTGTTCTTTATGATTCTTATTGTCAGGTGAGTAAAGTCTGTAAAGTTAAAGAGTTTTGGTTTACTTTAGCCTTGAGGTTTGACATACGTCACGACGATACAAAATTTTTATGACTTCAGCTGGGCCAGATCCCTGCGTTCGCCACTGGTCGTCGCACATTCCACCAAGTGCACACATGGCAAGGAGAGTGTTTGAACCCATCGAGCTGAGGGATGGAAGTTAGTGAATAAGTCGTTGAAGCCCATATACACTATTAAAGGCCCGACGCCAGCTAAAATAGCTTCTGTAATTACTTAAGCATGTAATAAAAGCTGTGGAAAAAAAAAATGCAAAAGTGTAAGAGCTAACCCGCGTTGTAGTGCAAGAACTGCCGAGGTCAAAGCTGCATTAATACCAAAGCAATAGACATCGTCGAAGAGAAGACGAACCAGATAATGATATCATATAAGTAAGCAGGAGCAATTGCATTATTATACATTATCTATGCAGAAATAATTTTAATCACAATTGTATTGCTAAATGAAATAATTTGTATTGAAATGTTGTAATAAATATTTTTTTCCACTTTTGATACTCTTAATTCTTGATTTGTGACTATTTTTCAAATTTTCAGTTTAAAGAAAGTTATGTTTTATTTGATGTTAGAAAAACCTGGGTTTGAATCTGTGTTACAGGTTTTCGATTCTAAAATGAAATGCAAATAAATAAAAAAAGACATTGACTTGTCCACATAGACTTTTAGGAACATAAGTGATTTCGATAGTTTGTTAAAACATTTAATTGGCAATTTAAAATTAATTACAGGAAAAAAATTAAATATTTATGTTGTTTTTTACAGGCAAATTATGCTAGATACAAGCTTAAATAGTTTACAGCTTTACAGCAAATAGTTACAAGCTTCATAATTTATAGAGAACTTAATTACTTTTATTTAAAAAGGATCATAATTATTGCTTATTTTAATAAGCAAGATATCGCCTTTTCACGGTTTCTCTTTTTCGAAGTTTCGGGGGGAGGGAGGGAGGAAGCTTCCCCCTCAGGGATGGAAACTTTACGGTTCCCGTTTCCTTGATGTCAGAAGAGTATTTAACCAAAATTTCAAAACTTTTCTCCTATTTGTCGTTTTTTGGTCTAATTGCAATGAACTACTTGTACACTGTCTCCTAAGTTCCACAGCACTCTGGTATTGGCGCACCGACATATGTATATGCTTACAAAAGTGAATACTTACACATACAAACTTTATTTAGACAGAATCTTTGATTGTATGCGTCATCTTTTGTAAGAATGATGATTTTTTTTTTTTGAAAATTGAAAAATCATTGCAACTTTGATAAGAGTTTGTAATCGTACTACTGCAACAAGATGTATATTGCTGGTACTCATTCGACGCAGCATTTTATGCTCTACAACTTTCATCTGCACTATGTTTAATATTGAATGTGTAGGGATGAAGAAATCTATGAAAAACTGACCAAACACACCACTTCACTTCAGTTTTTTGCCTCTAAAGGGGGAAGCTCTCCCTTGAGGGGTGGAAACTTTTCGGTTTTCATATCCTTGAGGTCAAAGAAGTATTTGAGTAAAGATTCAAAACTTTATAAATTTTTTCCCCCTATTTGCCATTTTTCGGTCTAATTGCAATGGACTAATTGGAATGAGAAACCCGAAGGGATTCTAGGAATTAAATCGTTCTCACCTGCGGCATGTCCAGTCATAATTGTGGCTTCAATACTGTCCTACGGCCACGAGAAAAACCCTAACACAGTTGCCTTAAGTTGACGAGTCGAAGAACGGAGGGAAACGGGTATAAAATCAATCGCAACATTTGGCAAACTAAGCGCACTTCGCTAGACGAGGAATTCGTTTTCGACCGAAGTACAAAGATAAAAGACTTCCGCTGGTTCTATCTACGTCAAATGAAATAAAGCCGGTTCCTTCACCCCTACACTTTTATTTAAATTGACTTGTTTCATGTTTGTTAATTACAAAATTTAAAATAATGTTTTGTTTTATTAAAACCTCAAATATCTATATAACATTCATTTCCATGTTCCCAAGCCATTAATAAGAATGCTTTGAAGAAAGATTTGCAGACATCACTTAATTCTTCAATGCAAAATGTATTAAACAGGGAACTTCGTGGAACGTGAAATAGTTTTATGAAAGTAAATCCAGTTAAGAGATAAATAGTATTAAATAAATTTTTGTGAAAAATAGTTTAAAAAAAAAACTACACTCTTATTATTAAGCTAAAAAGTAGATGATTCATTATTTTCTAATTTTCAGTCTTTTATTTAAAAATTATTATTATAAATATTATGAGATCTTGTCATCATTTTCCTAAAATTATAGGAAAAAAATTTAATTATATCAAGATGTCGGTTGATAACCGAGTTGTCAAAATATTAAAATAGTGTATTTTCATCAAGAATACACAATTATATAAAACACAGAAGTAAAATTCTTGGTTCACTATCTTGCTAGTTGAACAACATAGGATGTTTGTCATTGAGTGAATCGCTTTTTCTAATTCTTCGTAAAACGTTAAAGATTTCTTTTCCAAATTTTCCATGCTCTCTTCTTCCGAGTGCGAAAGAGTTGAACAGTGAATCGTCTTCCTCGCTAAAAAGCCTCGACATAATTATTCTAGTTTGTTGAATCAAAGGGTATTTGTTTGGTAAACGTTAAAGATCAACAATAACTGCAGCACCACTCCCAAAATTTAGATACTGCATTAATCCAACTAAACTAACATTGCGTCTCTCACTAATTCTTTAGACCAGAGAACATTTCATATTCGTAGCAAATTCTGAATTTTGTTCGTTCAACTCTCCAATAATGAAAACAAAGACTTCTTTGGCAGTTTGTAAAGTCGCGTTTCGACTGCATAATTTTTCTAGGCCAAATTTTATTGCCTTCAAGTCTGAAAACAATTGCAGTCAGAGTTTCAAATTCTACATAAGCCAAAATTTCTTGTTCTTTAATATCAATTAATGCTTTTGAAATTGCTGATTTTATCTCTAAAAATCTTTCAAGCATTGCTAACAAACTATTCCAGCGTATTTTGGTGTCTAAACAAACCATCTTTTTACAGCCAAAATCTGCTTTAACATAATTTTGTAGAATATCATTCTTGAGAGATGATTTTCTGAATAATTTTAATATTTTTTATTCCCGGGATTACAAAAAGGATGAAAATTCTACGATTTCCCGAGAACCCGGGAAAGAAACCCTAGACCAGTAGAGTTTTTTTTTTTTTTTGAGAGAGAGAGAGAGACAGAATTCGAAAAAGAGACATTTAGAGCTAGTTTTGGCACATTTCTTTGAGGCCTTTGCTATAGAAAAGGACTGGGGCAAATACTCAATAATTTTTATTGATTATTAAGAAGCAATGTCAATATTAAAATCCCATATATAAAATTTTAGTTATTTTTTTAAAATTATATTTTTATATTACTGAGTAGAAAGCTTAAAAGTGCCCAATGGGTTAAGTTATATCAAAAGTTGTGTTGGATTTGTTGGAACATTTTTGTGCACCTTCTGTATGATTATTCAAAAGGACTTAACTTATATGATTTTGGTAAGCTAGATAAGCACTATTTAACAAGTTAACTCATTTAACTGGACCAAGTGCAAGAGTATGCAAAGTTACAATTACTTGAACCAGGAACAGTAGAACATTTGAATGTCTTCAAGTGACTGTGAAGAATCTCGCAATAAGCAAGACGCCAAAACTAGTTTGCAAACCGAAAATACAGACAAGAGCACTGAGAGTAATAAGGTTTATTGGATTTTAACATAAGCTTTACTCTTGAAATAATAATATTCAAACTGTTTTTTGAAAAATCAAATTTGTACGTATAAAGTTCCCATTACATTTCTTCCAATCATCAGAAAGTGCCAAACATTAGAAGAAAACTTGTAAAATTACAAATTATTTCACAGAAATTTTAATTTTTTGTTTCTTGATAAGTTTGTGGTTTAAAAAAAAACTGTAACAAAGCTAAAAAAAGTAATAAATCAAAGTTTCACGTCGATAATCAAGGTATATGGTCAGGGTCGAATTACCAAATAGGCAACTGCCCATGGGCCTTGCAACCAGAGGCGGCCCAAGGTAATTTTACCAACTGGGCAAAGCACCAATATGGCATCCCCTCCAACACAAATAACCAACGTACTTTTTTAAAATTCTGTTATATCTGTATTCTAAATGCCAAACAAACTTCTACATTGAAATATGCATATTTAACCTGCAAATATGACTGAATAATATCATGGTGAGAATTTTTGAGCTTCAGATATATTTAAGATTATATAGGTCTTATTGAAACTAAAATAAAATGTTCAAAAATTATTATTTTAAAAATGGTTGACTTTATTTTAAAACGGTATAAGTTCTCTTCAAAAATTAACTTTACTTGCTTTTTATCTGCAAAATTTCTTCTGAATTTCAATGTTCGTTCAATTGGTTGCTAAGCCAACTAGTCGCTCTTGGGACATGGTGGATTGCAGATACGTTTTGATAAGTTTCAGTTTAGAAAAACTTATCTCGCCAACAGCTACAGTTACTAGGAAAGTCAGAAAAATACTCAAAGACACTGAAAGATTTCAAAAATTTGCAGCAACCCTGTTCATATTGAAGTTAGAATCTGCAACAGCTGGTCACTTCGTCTGGCAGTAGAATTAATATAACTAATATTACTTAGTGAAGTTGGAAACCATCTACATCATTACGATTACAGTCACTCAAAGCCAAATGAAGGTCTTTGAACATGCCTAAAATTTTTATCGTGGTTCGCTTTCTTGCTGTTATATAAAAACCAATTTTTTCACACATAGCGTTTAGTTCTTCGAAGCGTTCCTGCAAAGAGTTGATTGTGACGTTCAGAATAAAAAAAAAATGGAATCAAAATAGAAGCTTTGCTAGAATCTCCTTTGAAGGAGCTTCGTTTAGAGATTCATAATCATATTGCTTCTTTTTTTTTTGTCAGTGGTCGAACTTCTGGTTCTTGAAATTCTGCTTCAGTCTCAATATTGTTACAGAGGTCATGTGCATCAACCAGAGCCTGTTGAAACTCCTTGTCTGATCTCATTTCTACCAAAGCTTGTCTTTTTCTGTCAGTCATTTCTAAAACACTAGAAACATCTATATTTTGAATTTGTAACATCTTACTTATGACATAGACCTTGAAGAGAACTGAATACCAAACTCCAAGACTAGCAACAAACTTAAAACTTTTTACCTTCTTCGCCAAACTCAAGACAAGGTTTTCGGCTAATGCAACAGTTCTTTTATCTAGCGATAACTCCAGCAGAGTGACCGCGTTTGACTTGAAAGAGGTTGCCCGTTGTACTGGGTACATGTTTCTTCAAAGCTGTCCAACAATGATTTTAGGATGCAAAGAAGTTGTAAATTTGCTATAAAATACTAAGGAATTCTGTTGTGGAGCTTCAATAAGAACTAAGTTTAGGGAATGGGTAGTACATATAACATAAAATGCCCGTAGGTTGATGTTCAGAATTCTGTTTGGACACCTGGATTTTTTCCTTTCATATTAGTTCGATTATCATCGCTTTGGCCAAGCATATTTTTCATCTCTTCCAGCTGGCTATAATAAAAGTTTCTAAGGGGACTTGGCACCCTAAGAATTCCGGAAAATCAATGAAAACATCGATTTTCAAATTTTGAGTGGAAAATGATCCTCGAACTTTTGACTTATTAATCTGAAAGTTTCAAAACAATTAGACAAATATTTAGTGAGATATGCAGTTATTTTGTCTAACATTTCATCACGTGCCACGCCTACTTTCAATGTTTAATTCATGCATATTTCATGTGTAAGTTGCAAAACCACCTAATTTTTTTCCATAAAAGCAAAGCAAGATAGTTGTTTCAAACAGTAGCCGTTTAATCTTTGTTTGTTTACTGTTTTACTGCTTTCGCTTCTTTATTATTTACTAACTGTTACCCGCGACTTCGTGCGCGAAGAATTTGAATTATTAATTTTTTTTTTTAAAATTCACGAATGTAAATGTTTTGTTACATGTTGAAACGGGAAATTAAAAGTTTTGACTGTTGACAATACATAATTGGACAACTAATAGGAGTGTATGCTGTTATAGTTAGGTAATTTGTTTATCTATGCTAACACACTTCTGTTTACTACGTTTTTTCTTTTACGTTTTTTTGCACGGATGTAAAGGTTTTGTGGTCTGGACACATGTGAACACGCCATATATAGTTGTCCATGGGAAAAATATGGTTTTTCCAAATGTACGCCTGCCCCTTTGAGTGTCTGGCCCTGAACCTGGCAAATGCTAATTTTAAAGGGAATTGTTACATTTTGAACTTGGATGGTAAATTCTTCGGTATTATCGGAATGCGTG
The DNA here is from genome assembly GCA_013235015.1 of Araneus ventricosus. Lineage (NCBI taxonomy): Eukaryota > Metazoa > Arthropoda > Arachnida > Araneae > Araneidae > Araneus > Araneus ventricosus. The sequence goes on from BGPR01005379.1 coordinate 48,059, forward strand.
AAATTAAAAACACTCTATAGTTTTTAAACACTCTCACGACGTTTGGACCTAGGTATGCAATTTGTAACCGTGCGCAGTGTCGGTACATCGAGATTACGTATCAATAGTACTAGCACACCGACTTTTAATCTCAGTTTGTCGGAAGAGTACCCTTGACAATTCTAAAGGAGTTGAAGAGCTTGTTATCTGTTATATGAAGAAGTTGATATTAATTATTATTGCCCATTAGAACATCTACAGGTAGATATTCTATAATACCTCCCTCCATTTCTGACATATTTTTTTATTTATCTAACCTAAACTTTTATTAATCAGTGCCAAAATTACCAATTCAACAAACATTCTCTATTCCTCATATATTCTCCGTCACTGTAAATTACATCATTGTACTCAATGGTATCATCAGGCCCTTATAATCTGTGCAATATGCCATCCATCATGCTATATGTCATCCACTTCTACCATTCAAAAGAATACATAAAACAAAATACTATATCTTCGCATATTTTCCTTTAGTTATAATTAACATTAGTTTCTAAATTTTAATCTAAAAACTCTTGCAGCTATATCATATCTATCAATAGATTTCTGTCCCGGCGTCAATTTATCGACAGCTTCTTGAATAAAATCTGATATGGAAAAGATACAAATATAAATAACTAAAATTAAATAGACTGCAAACTCGAACAATGAAAATCAAGCGTCGAGTTTAGTAATTTCACTTATTATTCCATAAATAAATTGTTTATTTTCTCAGAAAGATCACATAATCGCGGTTTGCTTTATGATCACGTGATGTTTGACATTAAAAATAAGTTATTCCACGTGTAGTTTTGCTGTGAAAGCGTAACAAACAGACACACTTTCTCATTTAATATATTATTAAGGATTTATTATTTCTTAGGAAACGCAGGTAAAAATGACAGGTAATATGAACTGCGGTGATTTTTTAATCTAATTAAATAAGCTTTGGAATTTTTTAAGAACCAATGAAAACATTGCCAAACGATATTTGAAAAAAAAATAAACAGAAAAAATAATGGCGAAGTAATTGCACCGTTGCCTAGCAACTCATCAGTATCAACTCTATGTAGTATCATTAAATTTGATTTATTTTAAAATCATCTGTGTGTCAACTTTTCATTAAATTTTGAAAAATTAATAAAAATTGAAGGAAAAATGTCACAGATATAAAATTGATATCATTAAAAAGGTAAAATTTTGAAATTTAAGATGGTATAAAAATATTTTTCGGGGGATAATTTACTCCGAACTTACAGCGGAAAAACGGTTTAGGTTACTTTTTAATTAACTGACTGTTTAATTAACTTTTGAGCTTCAAAAAATTGACAGTAATCTTCCCCTGGTCCTAATTAATAAGTGTGCAAAGTTTGGTTGAAATCAGTGATGTGGTTTAGGAGGAGATGTGGAACATAGATACAAACATACAAACCCACAATTACTTTTATTTATATTAAGATGAAGCATAACACCATCATCATCATCACTGCTTTCGCTTCTCATTTTGTTTGAATTTCTCACTGTCAATAAAATTTCAATAAAATGGTTTTAAATTTTTTCTCTGTTATAATGGATATTTTATAAATAGTATTGCAGATCATTTATTAAATATTTTGACTAAAAAATTGAAAAAAGTGAAATTTTTCGCATTTTTTTTAAAAAATTCTAATTATCCCTATAAATGAAGATGCTAATTAATAATTATAGTTATAATAAATATTAATAAAATTGATAACTTAGGACTCGCAAATGTCAGGTTATTGCTCTGAAAAAAAACTAGCTTGATATAAGTTGTTTTTATTACAATTTTATTGTTTCTAAAACTTTAAAGCTGTTTTTCTCAGTTTGCTTTTTTCCAAAATTGTGTCTGCTACAAAATGAAAAAAGTCGATATCTTTTTATTCTAATTACTTGAAATTTTTTCTGTTCACTCACAAATGCATGCTTAATAGAATTAGGGATAGATTTGTAAAAATTTTGATTAGAAATTTTTTTAAAAATGTAC
>BGPR01005379.1:50484-94665 GCA_013235015.1 Araneus ventricosus
CGTGCGCAGTGTCGGTACATCGAGATTACGTATCAATAGTACTAGCACACCGACTTTTAATCTCAGTTTGTCGGAAGAGTACCCTTGACAATTCTAAAGGAGTTGAAGAGCTTGTTATCTGTTATATGAAGAAGTTGATATTAATTATTATTGCCCATTAGCACATCTACAGCTAGATATTCTATAATACCTCCCTCCATTTCTGACATATTTTTTTATTTATCTAACCTAAACTTTTATTAATCAGTGCCAAAATTACCAATTCAACAACCATTCTCTATTCCTCAGATATTCTCCGTGACTGTAAATTACATCATTGTACTCAATGGTATCATCAGGCCCTTATAATCTGTGGAATATACCATCCATCATGCTATATGTCATCCACTTCCACCATTCAAAAGAATACATAAAACAAATTACTATATCGTCGCATATTTTCCTTTAGTTATAATTAACATTAGTTTCTAAATTTTAATCTAAAAACTCTTGCAGCTATATCATATCTATCAATAGATTTCTGTCCCGATGTCAATTTATCGACAGCTTCTTGAATAAATTCTGATATGGAAAAGATACAAATATAAATAACTAAAATTAAATCGACTGCAAACTCGAAAAATGAAAATCAAGCGTCGAGTTTAGTAATTTCACTTATTATTCCATAAATAAATTGTTTATTTTCTCAGAAAGATCACATAATCGCGGTTTGCTTTATGATCACGTGATGTTTGACATTAGAAATAAGTTATTCCACGTGTAGTTTTGCTGTGAAAGCGTAACAAACAGACACATTTTCTCATTTAATATATTATTAAGGATTTATTATTTCTTAGGAAACGCAGGTAAAAATGACAGGTAATATGAACTGCGGTGATTTTTTAATCTAATTAAATAAGCTTTAGAATTCTTTAAGAACCAATGAAAACATTGCCAAACGATATTTGAAAAATAAATAAATAGAAAAATACTGGCAAAGTAATTACACCGTTGCCTAGCAACTCACCAGTATCAACTCTATGTAGTATCATTAAATTTGATTTATTTTAAAATCGTCTGCGTGTCAACTTTTTATTAAATTCTGAAAAATTAATAAAAATTGAAGAACAGATGTCACAGATATAAAAGTTGACATCATTAGAAAGGTAAAATTTCGAACTTTAAGATGATATAAAAATAATTTTTGGGGGATAATTTGCTCCGAACTTACAGCGGAAAAACAGTTTCGGTTACTTTTTAATTAACTGACTGTTTAACTAACTTTTGAGCTTTAAAAAGTTGACAGTAAGCTTCCCCTGGTCCTAATTAATAAGTGTGCAAAGTTTGGTTGAAATCAGTGACGTGGTTTAGGAGGAGATGTGGAACATAGATACAAACATACAAACCCACAATGACTTTTATTTATATTAAGATGAAGCATATCGTCATCATCATCATCATCACTGCTTTCGCTTCTCATTTTGTTTGAATTTCTCAGTCAATAAAATTTCAATAAAATGGTTTTAAATTTTTTCTCTTTTATAATGGATATTTGATAAATAGTACTGCAGATCATTTATTAAATATTTTGACTAAAAAATTTGAAAAAAGTGAAATTTTTCGCAGTTTTTAAAAAAAATTCTAATTATCCCTATAAATGAAGATGCCAATTAATAATTATAGTAATAATAAATATTAATAGAATTGATAACTTAGGACTCGCAAATGTCAGGTTATTGCTCTGAAAAAAACTAGCTTGATATAAGTTGTTTTTATTACAATTTTATTGTTTTTAAAACTTTAAAGCTGTTTTTCTCAGTTTGCTTTTTTCCAAAATTGTGTCTGCTACAAAATGGAAAAAGTCGATCTCTTTTTATTCTAATTACTTGAAATTTTTTCTGTTCACTCACAAATGCATGCTTAAAAGAATTAGGGATGGATTTGTAAAAATTTTGATTAGAAATTTTTTTAAAATTGTACAAAGTGAAAAATTCTGATATTTTCCAAAAATTTTCACAAAATTTTGAACAAATTTTTTTCCCTCTGAAACTAATGTACATATCAAAAATCCGATCCCTGTTTCTGTTAAGTACATTGAGAGGTCCCTTTCAAAAAATTTGAAGAAAAAATATTAAAAATTGTATGAGAAGAAGCATTTTAAAAAAGGGATAATTTTTTTAAATGTAAAATTTTTAAATTTGTAATTTTTCAAAATGAAAAATATTTTAGAAATTTTAGTTTCTGCACAGTTTACATCTATCTACTACAAAATTGAATAAGTTTGATCAAAATTGTAGAAAAAAATTTGGGGGTGCCAAGTCTCCTTTTAAAACGTCACCAATCGAATGTTCGATTGTTATGGATCCCAAAAAGTGCTTTTTCATGCGAGGTTCTGCACCTGTAATGAACCATACAAATCTCATAGCAAATGTGAAACTTTCTTCAACATTTATTTCTAGATATTGGATCAAAGTAGCCCTATGATTTCATTTTTGACAGTTTTTTTCTCGGTAATGAATATATGATTCATTAGAAGCCGCTCTTTTCAAATGGTCAGAACTAACGACGCCAAATTTTCCAATGAATGCAAGTAGCTTTAAAAAGTTTCCATTATTTTTGCCACTATTTCTTTTGGAAACACAACCAGGTATACTAAACGTTTGAACAACTTCTCTCGAACCTTCATTTTGGTTTTTTTTTCTTTCTTTTTTTCTGATTTTCAGAACTTAAAAGTCCTTCCTAATCTTATTCTTTAACTGAACTCCACGCATAGCTGGTATGATTTTGGGATTTCTCATGTGCTGATACGTGTGTTTCTAATCACAAAAGCAGAAACAAAAAATTGCATTCACAGGAACTTCTTAACTCGAATAGTAACTTACCATGTTGCAATTCTAGAAATTTGCTAAAGTTGAAAATCTGCCTTCAACTTAGGTTGACAAACCTTTTCTAGGTTTCATATTTCCTATTTTGATTAATTTCTTCCTGTTTTTTTTTTTTTTTCTTTTTTTCCCCTTTTCCTTTTTGTACTGCTATCCGTGCCTTTCTCTTCCTATAAAACGAACCTAATGTTCCCTTTCCTTAGTTGCTTAGTTAAATACAGAGATGAGATTGGCAAAAAAGTTGAAATCATACGCGAGCAAAAAATGTGTACCATAATTTATACGCGAAAGATGTTTTAAAAAGTAAAACATCAGAACATGCAATATGATGAAAATATTACATTAAAATAATTAATAAATAAATTAATTATAATTCAGTACGTATAAATAAGAAAAAGAATATTAAATTATTATTAAATCATTCACATTAAAAGTTAACAAACAAGTTTAACACATCATCAGAGGCATCAGAAAATGCAAAATTAGACATTAAAACATATTTACCACCTGTACATCACTGAGATGCAACATTCACCTAACAGAAGTCTGAGAAGAATTATATTTAATAGCATTTTGATAAAAGTTAGTTCCAAAAAATAAATTAGTATACGGACAAATAATTTCTTTTGCTTCATGCAATCGTGTAAAGTATATTAGCTCTTTATAAATGACTAGCAGTTCGCGCACGGCGTTGCCCGTGGAATCAGGAGTTCAACAATAAAAAACGCCCACAATGACATGAAAAAGTTTTGAAAATAAAATCAAAACAAAATATACACATTATTTTGATTTTACCGATTATTTGTTTTCGCGATAATTAAATTTAACTGTACAAAAACAGTACAGAGTACGTTAATCCAAAACAATATTAAAAAATTGCAAGCTGAAAATCATTATTATACAGCAAGCAAAATATAAAATCGAATCCGAAAATAATAATCGAAGTCATTCAATTGAAGGTTATGACGTCACCTGCGCTCTGCTCCGTCAGCCAATGAAATTGCCAGCAACGTTCCGGAGAAGTGTCGCGAGAGGAAACTCGCTAGAGAAAAATATCTTTCAACAGACCAGGAAAAAAATAATTTTAAAAAAGCGGAAAAAGATATTTTAACTGTTCTTGTTTTAATTCCGACAGAACCGTACCAGTTATAAGCTGAAAAAAAATTAAAAATAATAGTGTTATTAGAACGTTGGATGCAGCAAACTTAAAAACAAAAATTAAATTTCGATGGCAAAGCTGACTATTTGTTAAAAATTTCTCAAAATTCGGTAAATTAAGTTTGAAGCTCAAAACAAACTTCCATTAGAACGAAAATTGTTTGTTCTATCCGATGGTGCATTAAAATCGTTTTTCAACGATCATTAGAAAAGATACTACAGGATAGTAGCACGTTTAGATACTACTAAACGTGCCAAAAATGACCCAAAACATTAAATAAAAAATTTTCTAGATTGAATTTTAAAATTCCGGCTTCGAGGTGCATTGAGTCATGTTTACGACTACCTGTGTGCCAAATTTCATGGCTGTCAGTGCGATAGATTCGTCTGGACATCGCACGCGCGCAAACATGTCCTTTTATAATTATAGATAATAATGCATCTTATACTGAATTCTATTTTATTTCTTTTATTTTTATACATTTTTGCAAAAGTAACAGCACAATGATTTCGCACCTTATAAAGTGAGAGGAGTAGAGAAATTGTACAATTACAATGATAGATTCATTTAGCATTATTGTTATTTGAAACATTTCCTTAACTGTTAAAGAGTGGTTTTCTTTCGTGTTTTTATTTGTGTGGCTTTTGTTGGTAACAGATCTCCATTAACACGTTTGACCCCCTTGTTTTGGAGGGCTCCTATCTTTGACAGATTTTTCTTCAATAAAGGACGTGTTTGCATCCTCTACAAGTTTATTTTCAGTAGAGGCTAAAGTGTTTGCATAGTCTTCATTAGTATCTCTCTGTTTAATTACTGGCATAGTTGTCGGGACTACATTATCTCTAGAATGCCTAGGTAAATCATCTGTTTTATTTTTTTATTTTGAGATTTTTTTATGTCTTATTCTCTGCTTTTCTGCTGCATTTGCACACAGCTTTTTAGCTGCCTCTTTTGACAGGAGTTTTTTTAATGTAGTTTATTTATTTGTTTTTGTTCCATTTCTTTTATTTCTTCATCTTGGTAAGCCCTACAAGATGATCTTAAAATTCTCAACTAGTTTTTTTTTATCATGTTTATGCAAAAAAAAGACCCTTTTTTTTTGCAAAATATGCCACAGAGGTTTTGTTTTCTGCAAAAAGGTGGTACTTAATACTTTCAATGGCACTGAATGTTGGAATGTTCATCCTTGTAGAGCTTTCTGATATAAATTTTATTCGTCAGTAGAAGATGAATCAGCTAGTGTCCTAGCCAGTGGATTTAAGCCGCACGGTCGAGCGTATTTTCCCAGAATTTTCTTTTGAAAACGGAAGATAGGAAGGTTTCTTTTCTTTGTGTAAAAGCAGAATTTTCGGAAGAAAAAGCAAATTTTTGCGGGGGGTGAAAAAAAACTGAATTTTGAGGGGAAAAAAAAAGACAAAAAAGCCGAATTTCTCCAAAATAACAAAAAAAAAAAATCGGAAATCCGCCCAAAAGCGGAAGAATCTCATCCCTGTAAATAGCGCAATATTTATTCTTTTATAGGTTAAATATTATCACAACTTAAATTTGATGTTTATAACACAAATAACTATGAAAAAGTGTAAAGTAATTTAAATTGGGTTTGCGATTATGGACATAGGTGATTCTCTAGAATGCCCAAAAGAACAAGATACTAGTTCTATTTTGGAGGTTGAAAGTTTTCGAACAATTTTCAGAGCTATCAATCATGGTCATTCAGAGCTATCAATCATGGTCATTCTTAGAGCAACAGTTGTCCAAAGGGGCCAAGAAGCTTTAGAAAATGTCCCGATAAGATGCTCTAGAATACTGCAATGATATTTTCACGATATTGCGCGGCATTCAAAATATCAAACATCGTGGAGATACCTTACAATATCTTGCGCTAATAAGGACACCTTCTCACGCGACCACGTTTGGTGAATGGTGTAGGGAAGGTCAGTGGCGAATTTCGGCTATATGAGGTGTGAGGTCATATGCACGAAGCTGTTTTTAGAACCTTGTCCCTATGTCGTGAATTAACCGTTGGTTTAGCACTGCGATATATGGAGGTTAGATTTTGAAGAGATTGAGGCGACTAGATTTTTAAGGGTCGCCAATTCTAATGGGAAATTATTTTACCATTTTTTCGGAGCTCTCATGTCGTCTTAAAATATTTTTTTTCCTCCTTGAAGCTCCCGCTTTGGCGCCACCTAGAATTTTGGCGCCACGGCCAGTTCTTCGGGCCGCCTCTGCCTGCAACTTTGGGGAGGCACCCGATATAATTATTTTTTAAAAAATTATTTTCAGGGTTTCCATTTGATTTACAAGAAGTGTGTACTAGAACTTAAAATCCAGTGTCGTTTAAATTCAGAAGATTATTCTTGGAATATTTTTAATGTTTTCAAATTTATTAACAGATCAAAGGGTCACATGTCAACAGTCCTGGCATACTTTGTATTAGAATAATCAAATAGTATTAAAAAGTTGTGTAATTTTTTAACCATTTTATTTAAAATTACTATTAAATTTCATTTTTTTTACACTGGAGATTTAAAACTTTTTTTTTGAACATTACCCGCAAAGAAATGTTTTATTTCAATTTGTCATATTGTCTGTTACTCAAAAGCTGCTTATTTAGATATTAAATTTAAATTAATAAAGTTGTCTGGTTTTGGAAGTTGGGGTGGGGAGCCCAAAAACTTACATCGCCTATACTGCCCTCCGAGCCCTCAATTTTTTTTTTTTTTTAAAAAATTTCAGATTTTTTCCTACTTAGTTTGTGAGCTGCCCGACATTATTCCTAAGCAAAAAGGCCGTATTTTATTAAAAAATAGTAGAAAACCACTAAAGAATCATGCGTATCTTATAAAATTAACGCAGTGGATTTTTCTAACTCTACCAGTAACTGATGCTACTGGCGAAATAAGTTTTCGAAACTGAAACTAATTAAAACATATATGCGATCTAGCATGTCGCAGGAACGACTAGTTGGTTTAGCAACCATATTAATTGAACGGGACCTTCTGCAGAACATTGATATCGAGAATATTACGAAAGATTTTGCAGATAAAAAGGCAAGAAAAGTAATCATGTGAAAAGTCTTTATAATGCTGTGTAAAAAATCATATATTTTTAAAATAAAATTTGTTCAGTGTATTATTTTAATTTCTGTAAGACTTATAAGAGTTATATTCTTAAATATTTCTGAAATTTAAAAAAAAAATTGACCATAACATTATTAAGTCATATTTGCAGATAAAACGTGCATATTTTTAAATAAAATTTTGTTGGACATTTAAAATACAGACAATATAGAATTTAAAAATCACGTTGGTTGGGGGGGGGGGAGTCAAATTGTTTTCTTGCCTGGTTGGTAAAATTACCTCGGGCCGCCTCTGAGCATATAAAATCTTGTCTATTAGTGAAATACTTTATTTGAAAGCAAATCCTTGGAGAAAATCTTGAATTATTGACATTTTTTAAATATATTTCTAGATTCCCAGATTAAATACTGAATAAATAATTCATATTAAGTACCAGGTATCATAATTTCGATTATGTTTCCTGGAAATGATATGCAATATTTCAGAAAAATATTTTATTTAACAGCAATTATTTATCATAATTATTGAATTCTTCTGTCATTTAAGCAAGATACCTTAAAGTAAAAATGCATTTTTTTCGGAAAAGAAATATATATTTAAAATATGTTTAGGATAAATTAGCACTTTCAATTAATATTGATGTTTCTCATTTTTAAAAACTTTTAGGAATAAATCATATTTATAAAATAAGGAGACGAGTAACAATATGTTACTGAATGCTACTATTAGCATTAGGATAATATATTAAATAAGTTTTTTCAATTATGATATTGTTTCTGAAAAATAAATTCTATAAGTAAACTTTTATACGGGGTGGATCTAGGATTTCGTTAAGGAGGGGGAGGGGGCTAGCAGAATTTTTTTTCCGGTTTTTAAATCTAAAAAATTAAGAATTACCAAACTGAATTAATTATTAATTTGAAATTAATTATTAACTAAATTTTAACTGATTAAATTTTAATTAATTAAACTTAATTTATTAAATATACTATACAAGAGAAGATCTAGGAATCCTTGATGAATACCATGGCAAAATTATTTTTCGTATATTTAACTTTAAAAATATGCTATATAGTCAACAAAAATTGTTTCATTTTATTTTTTTACCCAAAAAGTTTTTTCCTCTTCACAAGATTGCCAATATTTCTCGTTATATTTTGAATTCTGATTTTAATTGAAACTCCGAACTTTTAAAATACCTGTTATACTTCGAAGCTGCATGGATATCATTGTCATTGTGATTTGCATTATTCGATGGTATAATGCCTTCCGCACATAAAATCCAGGGTCAAACCTTAACTAAAGTTCTGAAATAAAATAATCAACTATAGATATAAATATCACTCGTCTTAAATATTCCTTAGAATTGCTTGAATTGAGACATTTTCTCTCGTTTTCTTATTGCCACATGTTCTAGAAACATTAATTTCGCTGTTAAAACCGTCAGATACACTTTTGTCCGAAAGTTAAGTATAATTCGTAAAATGCAAAAAAATTAAGAGTTAATACGAGTGAAATGGTTCAAAATTACTTGTGGAGAATTATGAGACGCACAATCATAGGAACTCACGTTTAGCAGTGAAGATTCGGTCATGAAGATTTCTAGGAGAAGAGCCAGGAAGTGAAAATGATTTGGGCTCATACCATTGCACAGAAAGCTGATAATGACTAGCGACTTTCATCAATGGTTTTGTTTGCTGGGTGCAATTCTTACATAAATTTTTGTAAAAAAAAAAAAAAAAATAGCACGTATATTCGGGGAAATAAAATATTTTTTAAAGAAATCCCCTTCCCCCCAGTTTTTTCACATGTTTTATGCTTGTAACATTTAGAGTTTTCAACTATATTATACAAATAGAATGTGTGACAATACATTAGCGGAGCCTTATATTAATATTAAAAGTAGATACTTTGAATATTCACGGAAATACGAGTATTTGTTGTAAATTATTTTTAACTAAACACCCTATCTGGCCAAAAGTATCCGGGCACTTTCAGATTTTCACATTTTTTAGAATTTCTCTGGAAAGGATTAACTGACTGTCCTTAAACTTCGACCATGTGAAGAATAGACTGTAACTCACATTTTACATTGAAGATTCAGTCCTGAGGGCAATTAGGGGACCGTATACAAACTGATGAAGACTAAAAAACTTTTTTGGCCCACCCCGCCTCACAGAATACTGATAACAAGATGGAATGTTCAGAAATGGTAATGTTTAATGTGCATAATATTTACATGAATTTTCGTAAACTCAGCACAAATATTTGTGAAGATATAAAGGTTTTCTTAAAAAATCCCAAATTTTCCTGCCTGTTTTTTGCTTATAACATGCAGTTTTTTACTATATTATACGAAACTTACAGAAAAAATAACAATATATTGCCGAAGCATTGTGTAAAAATTTGGGAAAAAGAATTTCACTATAACAGGAAATATGAGCATTTTTAGTAAATAATTTATTACTGCGCATGCAAGAATCATAGCAAAATTTTTCTTTCACAACTTTAAAGCCAGATATATAGGGCAACTTATATGAAAAATTCAGTTCAATATCAATAGTATTAAGAAAGATATCGACATTACAACAAGCACATTTTTAGCTCCTATCGAAGAGAAGCAAAAAGATATGGGGTTGTACACAAATTGATATTTTTTAAAACTTATAACTTTGAATAGTTATACTGAATTGTATAGTGGTTAAAAATTAAATACCCATGAGCACTTGTAATATTTGTAACGAATTAAAAATATATATATTTGTAGATTTATTAAAATATTTTAAGAAAAGAAATGAATTAGATAAAAAAATATTTGGCCATAAAAGAAATTAATTTAAAATATACTAGCCGCTTTCGCCGCCCTGCGGCCAGCACCTACTTTTCTTAGCACTGCCCCTGCCACCTCGCAGTTTCGAGGCTCTCAGCCACTACTTTTTTCAGTTTAAATACTGCACGAAGATCAGTGGAACAGACCATAAAACCATAATAGATTTCATATTCTTTGTAGACAACAGATTCCGTTAAAATTATAAAATCTTTCAATAAACCTCATCTAGTTGTAATGTTTTGTATAAATTTTTCACGAATTTCGGCATAAAGATCTATAAATACAGAATGATATCGCCCTAACTGAAGAGTTTCTTTCACCTATAATAGGTATTTTACAATATTTTTGACACGCCATTGTGATGGAACTGTGGGGATCAATATATTTAAAATAATATGGTAAAACCCTCACGCAGTTCACCAGCCCCAGTCCGATTTCGACATTTTTTTTTTTTCTTTTGAAAGGTTATGACGTCTAGATATGTCATTAATGGTCGTCTCCCCCCTCCCCTCCATTTTCGAACGAAATCGAAAAAACACTTCTCCTCTGTTCATTGTCTATGGGTAAACCTTGTAGAAATTCCCCAGCCCCAACCACCAAACTGATTTCGACAATTTTTATTTTATATGAAAGCTTATGACGTCCAGATATTCCCCCCATTTTCGAACGAAAAAACTCTTTCCTACTGTACATTCTCTATGGGAGAAAAGCTTTGGACAGTTCGCCAGCAATTACCACCGACGAATTTCGACAACTTTTTTATATTGAAATGTTATGACGTCTAGATATGTCATCAAAGGTCATCTGCCCTCCCACCAACCCCTATTTTCGAACGAAATCGGAAAAATATATAGAGAATGTATGGTGGAGAAGTGTTTTTTCTATTCCGTTCAAAAATGGGGGTGGGAGGGTGAAGGGCAGGCGACCCATGATGACATATCTAGACGTCATAACCTTTAAATTAAAAAGAAAAGTCGAAATCCGTCCGGGGGTTGTTGCTGGCGAACTGTCCAAAGGTTTTCCCCCATAGAGAATGTACAGTGGGAAAGAGTTTTTTCGATTTCATTCGAAAACGGGGGTAGGGGCAGGCAACCCTTGATGACATACCTAGACATCATAAGCTTTCAATTAAAAAAAAAAAATGTCGAAATCCGTCGGTGGTTATTGCTGGCGAACTCGGAGAAGAATTTTTTACCAAATTATTTTAAATATATAAATCGTTTGGCCGTATATATATGTAACTTGTATATATGTAACTTGTTAATAATCACGTAAATAATATAATTAAAGTAATAAAATTTTTGTTATTTATAGTGCCTAATTAGCTGGAATTTAAGTTATGCACGCAATTGATAAGTGTTCAAGGGTATTTAGCAAATTCTAACCACTATACAATTCAATATAACTATTCAAAGATACAAGTTTAACAAATATCAATTTGTGTACAACCCCTCATCTTTCTGCTTCTCTTCAATAGGAGCTAAAAATGTGCTAGTTGTATTGCCGATATCTTTCTTAATAATATTGATATCGAACTGAATTTTTTTTTATATAAGTTGCCCTACATGTCTGGCTTTAAAGTTGTAAAAGAAAAATTATGCTATGTTTCGCGCATGCACAGTAAAAAATTATTAACTAAAAATGCTCATATTTCTTGTTATATTGAAATTTTCTTTCCTAAATTTTTACGCAATGATTCTGTAATATATGGTCATTTTTTCTGTAAGTTTCGTATAATATAACAAAAAACTGTGCATGTTATAAGCAAAAAACAGGCGGGAAAATTTGGGATTTTTTAAGAAAACCTTTATATTTTCACAAATATTTGTGCCTAGTTTACGAAAATTCATGTAAATATTATGCACATTAAACATAACCATTTCTGAAAGTTTTATCGTGTTATCAGTATTCTGCGAAGTGGGGTGGGCCAAAAAAGTTTTTGTCTTCATCAGTTTGTATACAGTCCCCTCAGGACTGAATCTTCAATGTAAAATGTGAGTTACAGTCTATTCTTCATATGGTCGAAGTTTAAGGGCAGTCAGTTACTTCCTTCCGCAGAAATTCTAAAAAATGTGAAAATCTGAAAGTGTTCAAATCCTTTTGACCAGATAGTGTAGGTCAAAACATAGTATAAATTTCTTTTAGAAGTATATTTGCAAGAAATTAAAAAATTAAAATTTGTCTTTTTTTGCTTAAAAAATATATAGAACTTCCTTTATAGGGCCCATTCTCCACTGTAAACCCTCTGAACCCCCCTTTTTTTTTTTTTTACTTGTATATGTTTTTTATTTATGCAATATAAAAGCACAGTAGAACCTCACTAATCGAAACTAATTGGAACCGGTGCCTGTTTAGATTACCCGAAATTCTGATAAAAATAGAAAAGAAAAAGATGTGTGCCAAAAAAAAATGTAAGTTATAAGTACTCAGTACTACTATCTCTTGAATCGATGGTAGTTCTGATGGTAGCACTGCAACTTATATAGAATGTCACAATAAAAGATGTAATTTACTGGGTATCAAAGTCATGGGACAATGTTACACAAAATTGTTTAGTAAAGTCGTGGAAGAAGTTATGGCCAAGTTTAGCTGATTCTAGCAAAGTTGAACAGGGAGAAGCAAATAAAAGCGAAATTCTTCAGCTTATTAAATGTATCCCCGGCTGTGAAGACTCAACTGAACACACTGAACTGAGTGGTTGTCTTGTGATACTGAAGCCAATCGGTTATATACAGATGAAGAAACCATCTCTTTAGTTAAGAATAAGCCACAAGATGACTCTGATCTAGAAGAAACTGATGAGCCAGAGAATGTTCTCGTTTGCCATTCTGAAGCTGCAAATGCGCTAGAAATAGCACTGCGATATATAAAGTAGAGTGAAAATGCAAAATCAACAGCCATTATGTTTATGAGACGTTGGCATAATATTGCTTCCACGTCGAGAATAACATCACTTCGTCAGACAAATTTCTTCACCCCAAAAGATTTTAATGTAAATGGGTATGTAATGTGTTAATGTAATGTGTTTTTATTAAAAGTAAATGTGATCCTTGAATTATTGCATTAGTTTCTTCAATGTGTACAAAATTATGCATGCTGAAAAAGCACTTTTTTTGTTTTTAGTATGTATATTTAAATCTTTTGAGGTAATCTTTTCAATTACATTTAATTTTCGAAAATAAAAGCGGTTTGGATTAACCGGAATTTCGGATTAGCCGGGGTTCTACTGTGTATGAGTTAAATCTTAGGAAATGAGATAAAATATTTGTTTTGACTAAATTTTTTAATATGGAATCAATTCTTGAAAGTCAGCATTATAATTTTAAGTTTCCTCATCAACATATTTTTCCTTAATTGGAAAATACTGTTGCATTCCAATTTCTTTTTTTAAAAAAATGTATCTACATAATGTTCTTATTTAATAATGAGAGAAAAAATAAAATATCACAATAAAATTTTTCAAAAAAGGACGATTTATTTGAACAAAAATTGGATGTCCCGTGCATAACACAAAAACATGATCTGTTTTATTTTTCATATTTATTTTTATGGCAAAACCGAAACTGTTATAAATTTACTTTGTTTTTCTTAGTACCAATTTATACTGCAAAGAAAATTTCTGCAAGTTTAATATTAAATGAAACTTACGCACTTGTTTTCATGTCTCGTGCATAACACAGATTTTTCTAAAAACCTGGAAAGTCAAAAATTCCACGAGCATTTATAACTGTAGGTGGATGAATTACTTTAATGGCTTCACTTGTAGAACACTTTATCTTCTCATTTAGGCCATTTCCAAAATTTTCCATGGCAGAAACTTCAATATCATTACCTTGTGTAACTTCTGCAGCATACAAACTTTCATCGTACTTCACCACAACCAAATTTTCTGTAGAAATATTTATGGTGTTAACTGGCATGGTATCAACATTTTGTTTTATTGGTGTTACAGCATTTATAAAAAATTCTAAATTAAAAGAAATTAAACATTTAATTCTGTGCATTTTTGAAATGCCAGGAATTGCTTTTGCTTTAACCCACACACTGTTATCTTTATCTAAAAATAACATAACTGTTGTAGATGGCATAGCCTTTTTAACAACATTTGCAAAATCTTCTGCTGACTGTACAATAAGGCGGTTGATTTTTTTGACATGACAGCATTTCGTACTAAGCATTTTGCCTTGCCACCAATTCCATCTACCACACCTTTTCCGTAGGCCTTTGCAAAATATTTACAGTGGAAAGCTTTTTTGAATTTAATGCTAAGGTCTTGTAGCAGCAAGGCCATGCATCTATTTTTAAACTCAGATGAAGAGCCATTTGTCCATATTATCTCTTAAAAAAAAAAATTGTTTTCCATTTGGCTGAATTTCTTCATAAATTTTTTCAATGAAAGCACTTGCAGTATTTTTTTCCTTCTCAGAAGTGTTGGAACACATTAAATAAGTATTGCATTTTCCATGTACAAATACTGCAGCTGTAAATAGGGTTATGCTTTTTTGTGTCAAAAGTGCACTCTGGACTTCATCCTGGTATGAGCAACTATAGTTCATGGCAAAATACAGGATTAGATGATAAAAATTCTCCTTGATTCAGAAGAATTTTTATCATTTTGAAATTGTATTCTTTTGGTGTTTATATGAGAAATATGATTGAAAAGCAGTCACACATACAATCCAAAACTTCCCTAATGCATGTCTCTTTCACTATAATGTTCAATTATCCTTCATCTTTATAAAGTTTGACATTCAGGTCACCAAATTAACCACCTGTTTACTCAAAACTGTGAATTAGTGTTGTTACTTTCCTGTTAAAAATAATCCATATTATGCATATAGTAAATATTATGAATTATGTAATGGCCTCGATAAAAACCCCCAAAAAATACGTAAATAATTAAGTAAAATAAATAACCTTTTTCTTCCTTCAAAATTTTACCTAAATACCTTGCGTGTTACCTATAGTAGTTTTTATTTCATTCAAAATATAATTACCATCATAATTTTTGAATTCCTACTGCTGACAAGAGGTAAAATTCAGATATGTCCCGTGCATAACACAAATTATATAAATTTTAAATTTTATTGAATACTGTATTTGGCAAAAATTAAGTATAAATGGATAGAGGTACTATTAGCTGTTAGGAAAAAAAAATATAATGGCAATATACAAGTTCTAAATTCACAGAGTTTATGACATATAGCCAAGGTGGAAATTAATTTCTTTCTGAGTCCCGTGCATAACAAGCATATTAAATCATTTTTTAAGTATTTAAACTGTAATTATTGCTTTGTTTTCTACTTGAAATTTGAGAACCAGTACTACTTTTGAATTCAATTGCAAAACCAAATGAATACACATCTTTTTTACTATTTTTACATGCTTCAAAAGTCTGCAAATGCCCTGTGCATAGTAGGAGAATGGCCCTTTATTGCAATCTTTTGATAAAGAAAAAATTTAAGTAAAAGTATGTTATTAAACCTTTTAGTTTTCGGTGAAGTGCAGTTAAATATGATTTCATTAGTTGTAGTTTGCTTAAAAGAAACAGTTTAAGAAACCAAATGGAACCTCTTCCTCCTATTATGCCATAAACAGAAAATACACAAGAAGAATTTAAAGCACAGAATTAATACTTTTTGGTGAAACAGTGAAGGAAGCACCATAAAAATGTTCAGTGTATTTTATGGAAGGAGAGGGCAGGATCGGTATTTGCCCTGGGCACTGCTTTATGTATGGGATAGCTTATAATCACTTCCTTCAGTAATTAGCTTAGTACACTACATGATTTGCTGTATAAAATCTGCAGAATGCAACTAAGTGTTTTAATAAATAACTCATCAAATGCAATGCAGACAATGTACATATGGCATTGGAATTAGAATTAGTAGTCTCTTTGCTACAGCAAAATTTTGTGAATTAGCATATCTGATAAATGATTTTGCAAAATTTCATATATGGTATCATGTATATAATTGAAATTTCAAATTTATGAGAGGCTCAAATACAATATTATAGTCTCTGTAATAATGCACTGGTGCATAGAGGGATATTTGACGAATCTAGTTGGCCAAAAGTTGATTTCATAAACTACAGCGCAAGATTGAATGGATGTATACATTATAAAGCTGAATCACTGGGGAATCACTCACTCTCTTAAGTGACCTTGACCTCTGTATTATTAGCTCAAACTGGAGTGTTGTGTGAAGTGTATCTTGCATCAAATAGTTGTTGCTTCAATCGTTCCATTTTCGAATGTGAATACCTTCATTTCTAGAAGTAATTAAAATCTAACAGTTATGGATAATGATGAGGCAGGTATGTGTTCATATTTTTTTTATGGATTTGAATTGCTAAAAAATTAGTTTTAATAATTGTAAAAATAATTTAAAATAACGCATTTTTTTCAAAAATTTTTTTTTGTATGTTACGAAATCTCGAAGGTTTTAGTTATATTTCCAAACATTTCCATGCTAAATGTTTTTTTTGTATCAATAAATTTAGACCTTTATGTTTGTGTTTAAATTAGCCCCTTATTTGCCCAACTTTTGAAATGAAGGGATTTCAAACATTGCTATTCCAAATTTTCCAGTATGCTTTCCAATTACTTTGCTTTTAATCTCTTATTTATAATATGAATTGCAATTTAAAGAAAATTGTTATGAATATTTTTTTTTGTGGAATATTTTTTTTGAGTGGAATAAAAGTTATATCAATTATTAATATTACTTAAAACATTGCGTTCATTCCATTTTATTTCTTTTTTAGGATTTTGCAAAAAATACTGAAATTGTTCTTTGTAAATATTTAGTTATTTAAAAAGGAGTCGAGTGAAAGTTGCTTATGATTTTGTAAAAAGTTGCCACATGCGCTTGAAAGAGACTTTAGAGATGTTACTGCCAATGCAATTTTCTGAAGTTCTTGATGAAGAGTACTCCGATCTTGAAGAAACAAATAAGGACATCACTGATTCATCATTCCACAAAGAAATCGCACCTTCCTCATGAATTATTAACTAATTTTTTATACTATTATTTAATTAATTTTAGCATTTTTATTCAATCGCATTTATTCAATTATTTGTTATTTTTCCGATTTCTTTTTTGTAAATATAATTTATGTAATATTATTAATTTTGTTCAATGTACAAGGTATGATCATAAAATAATCGGGTCTATTTAGAGGCCTCTGGTGAGGACTGCATTCAGAATATCAAGATGATATATTTCATTAATAACAATAAAAAATTAAGGTGCCATTGAAAAAAATTAGAATATTTTTAACTGTAACCGAAACCATAAGAGGTGGTACATTCTACACCTATAAAATCGCAAGAGCATATCCCATAATACTTAGATCTAAAATCTCGTCTTTATACTCTAAATGCAGTGCCCCCAGAAGCCTCTAAATAGGCCAAGTCATTTTATGACCACCCTGTATATAACTATGAAGCTATAAAATATCAATTATTTTTAAGTTATAAAGCAATATTTTCTACAAAAAGTTCATTAACTTACTAACTAATACGTTTAAATTACAGTAAAGTCTCCCTACAGCGAATTTCTCCCTATAACGAAATTTTTAATCGGAATGTTAAAAAAACATTCAAAATAT
The DNA here is from genome assembly GCA_013235015.1 of Araneus ventricosus. NCBI lineage: Eukaryota > Metazoa > Arthropoda > Arachnida > Araneae > Araneidae > Araneus > Araneus ventricosus. The sequence continues at coordinate 68,032 of BGPR01005379.1, forward strand.
TCTCCATATAACGAAGTGGTTGTCTCCCTATAACGAATTTTTTCAGACCTTTATCTTTTCGATTTTTATCATTTTTGAAGAAAGTTGCTAATTTCTCTGCAAACAAATCGCTCATACGTGCCTATTTCTGGAACCACTTGCATTGTTCATTCCAGCGATAACACATAACAATAGAATGCTATGTGAAGGGTAATGCAGTTGTGGGGACCTGGGTTTCTACACAGGGAGCAACATTTCTACGGGTCAAAATTCCAAGAATCGGGGTGGAGCGGGGGTGGAAACAGCAAATGGATGCGATAATATGCATTTTATGTTTATCCGTAGTAGATTACCGTATTACTCTCTAAATTGGTAAATTGTCTTCCCTTTGAAAATTTTATTTATACAATAAAAATTAGTATAATTTTAACAAATTTATAATAAATATTACTTCATTTTTAATTGAAAGTCATAATTGAATATTTTTGAACTTATAGCACGTACTAAAAGGTTTGTAACATTTACTTAAATAACTGCAAAAATCTCTAATCTCCGTATAACGAAATGTTCTCTATAGCGAATTTTTCAACTGGAACCAAGCGATTTCGTTATAAGGAGATTCCACTGTAGTTTAAAACAGAATAATAATTTTGGCTGCCCAGATTCGTCAAATATCCCACTGTGCAGCGGCTCTCATAAAACTGTTTTTAGCAAACGTTTGAACTGCCACATTCCTTTAGTTCAAGTTCCATTTTTGTTCATAGTCTAGAAGACACTTATAGATGTTTCACAAAAAGACATAAAATATATGTTACTTGACGGCTGGAAAAATTCAGGGTTTTAAACAAGTCCTTCATTGCAGTTACTTTAAGTAAATTGGACACATTATACGTACCCCTGTAAAACTCTCTTCCCAACCATACGAGTAACATTGTTGGGAAGCGACTTTCTATGTTCGTAACAATATGTTTGTTTTTTGTCAGCCGAGTTGCGAAAATCATGAGTAAATATGCCTCAATGGTTACTGAGTAAAGGGCGCATAGATATGATATAAAGTTGACTCATTATAAATTCCATAAAATAAGGAATTTCAGGGAACACAGTCCATAGTTTAATTTCCGTGCTACCAGCATCCGTTCTCTCTCTTTCAAGGAAGTGGCATGAAATCCTGTTAAATGGATTCTTTTAATGGTACTTTTCCGTTAGCCGGGCACAAATGTCGCCAATTGTGAACCAAACGCGAGTCAAGTCTCCAAGCGAAGCGATTTGGCGCAAATGTCGCCAAGTGAACCAAACGCGAGCTAAGTTGGGCGCAAATGTCGCCAATTGTGAACAGCCACGTCGCCAAGAAGCGAAGCGATTTTCCGTTAGCTGGGCACAAATGTCGCCAATTGTGAACCAAACGCGAGCCAAGTCGCGAAGAAGCAAAGCGATTTTCCGTTAGCCGGGCGCAAATGTCGCCAATTGTGAACAGCCAAGTCGCCAAGAAGCAAAGCGATTTTCCGTTAGCCGGTCGCCAATTGTGAACCAAACGCGAACCAAGTCGCCAAGAGAATGGTTGTAAGAAATTTGGCGGAATTCTACATTATTCGGCGATTTTTCGCTTGCGCCCGGCTAACGGAAAAGTACCCTTTTAAACTTGAATTATAATTTCATTGAGAAAGCTATTACACAGGAACCTGAATAAGAGAATTGCAGAAAATCAAAATTCTGGGTCTCTTTTCCTTCTTTTATTTTATACATATATATATACATGTGATACATTATTTTTAAGATAAACGCAATATCTGAATTATTATTCCTGATAAGGCTATTTTAGCCTTCTTGGTTGCTTCAAGAAGATTTTAGATTTTTGTGTGGTATTCGAAATTTGATTTTGTTAACCCGGCACAAGCTAAGAACCCCGTTCTGGAGCACACGCCAGAGAACAAACCTTCATCCTTCCATTATTCCTGATCCATACATCTTTTCGGTTCTTTATACCAATGATAAACTCAACAATTCAAGTTGTAAACAATCATTTAGAATTTCTGCAACTCATAAACATGTTACATTGAAAATTCTGATGTCTCCTTTTTCAACTGCACCTTTCACGGAGGAAAATTCCTGTTATCATTGCATTGATAATTTATAATAAGAAATATTATATACTTTTAAAAATTATAATGCCATAATATTAGTGATACTGAAAAACTTACCACAGCTGTTTCTGACATGAACGATGACATTCCATACAGATCATCAGTGGCAGAGTCGTCATCAACATAATTAATTAATTTGGGTGGAATGGATGGCGTGAAGGCAGTTATTTCTGGACTAAAATTTAAAAAGTAAATAAATAAAACAATTGCACTTTATACAGAATATTTAATTTTACCAAAGATTACATGGAATTTCAAACAATATACTTCAATATTTATTTAAATAACAAGCACTCCGATAGAAATCATAAAATTTTGGAAATCAGCACATAAAAATATATATAATCCCCTTCACAAGTATCAAAAAAATTTTACATATTTCTAACCAATACTATTAAGATCTTGAAAATATTCCTAAATTAACACCTAAAATTTAAAAACAAAATAAAGGAAGAAAAGTTATTTCATTTATGAACAGATTCTAACTATGAAATGAAAAAAAAAACTTCAATAGAACTTTTAATGCTTACTTTCTTTTTTTTTTACTTATTCCCTCCATATAGAAACAATTTTAGATACATAAAGGAAGTGAAAATATAATTCTATTTTAAATGATTAAAAAAAAATCCTGTTTAACACAGAACAATAAAAGGACCTTTGCTTATTTAGATATAAAAAAACATGTAAAAAATACAATCTATATATATATATATATAAAAGGCAATGTTCGTATGTGTAGTTGCTATAAACTCAAAAATTACTGGACCAATTTACGCGCGTTTTTTTGCAAAATGACCTGCGTTGTCTGGGGAATTTTTAAAGTTATTGAAATCCTTGATCTGATCATTAGAGAAAGAAAATTGGGGGGATAAACGTCTGTAAGGTGCAGATGTCGTCAATTTGTTTACATTATTTATCCATTAATCGTCGCACAGCTCTCTCTGAGTATCTCTGTATTGATGCATGTATTTGCTTTGTGATGTATTACTACATGCGCCGTAAGAACAAGTAATCAGTTTTTACCTTTAAAATTTTTCACATTGTATGGGGAAAATTAAAATTCTCGATCTGACCAGTAGAAAAAAAAGTTAGGGGGCCTAATAATATAATATCAATAGTAGCAGTACTATTATTTAAATGTAGATTGCGCCACCACACAGTACTTCTCACACATACGTAGAAGTAAGCTCGAGTGCTATTGTTTTGACAGTTGGATTTATTTGCATTCTAATTTATAAAAGTGAATGTTAAATTTTGTGAAGTTCCGTAATGTTAAATTTTTTAATGTTTTGCAAGTTTCTTAATGTTCAAAATTAATTGTGATGATTTTGCTGCATCGTGAAGTTATGCATGTATTTTTATTTCAATTTTACATTCTGACTGTTTGACTCTTCTGTTGTAGAATTGCTGCTGGAATTGTATTTTGTTGTTGTTAAAAATGGCGCCAAAATGACAAATTATTGATCTTCGCACATAATGTTTTGTAAGCTCTTATTGTTTCAAAATTAATTGCAATGATTTTGTTGCATTATGAAGTGAAGTTTTGCAGGCATTTTTATTTCGATTTTACATTCTGACTGTTTGATTCTGCCAAAACAATAAAATATCATCTTCGCACAAATGTGGCCAAGAGACGACACAAAGAAAGACAAAATGAAACAGAAGAAGAAACAGCACAACAAAATGAAGGAAATAGATTAAGTATGTCACAGTCAAGTGCTATTGAACCATCACACCAATGCGAAGCACGAAATGAAGCAAGTCGACTAAGAATTAAGACAATCTTTGTCACATAGTAATAGAAATAAACAACATGAAAATAGTCGAGTACGCATGCAAATGAAACGATTAAATCAATTAATAAAACTTGATCATATTGCACTTCAGTATAATCCGGAAATTGAATATAGCTTGCATCCATTTGTGGTTGTTGAAAGTATGAATAAAGTTTGCACAAATTGCAACATATTGAAATTCAAGAATGAAGCATCTAAGATGTGTTGTTTGAATGGTAGAGTTACATTGCCACCATTGAAGCTACCACCTGAGCCATTGTTCTCATTGGTCAACACAATCAAAGCATATTATGAATAACATGAAATTATAACACATGCTTTCAAATGACTTCAGTTGGTTCAATGAATATAATAACTGAGAATTATATGCCAACATTCAAGGACAAATGTATCATTCAGCAGGCTCTTTGTTACCATTTACGGATGCTGACCACAAATTTTTGCAAATATATTTCATTGGAAATTCAAGTGATGAAGTAAATCAATGGTGTGAAATAAACAAAAGGTACTTTTCCGCAAAGGTCGCCAATTGTGAACCAAACGCAAGCCAAGTCGCCAAGCGAAGCGATTTGGCGCAAATGTCGCCAAGTGAACCAAAAGCGAGCCATTAGCTGGTAGCCAGTTTATTTTAGCTTTTGGCTTAAATGTCGCTAATAACAGCCACCAGCTAAGAGCCAAGCGATTTTCCATTAGCTGGCGCAATATCGCCACCAGGAACAGCCAATTCGCCAAGAGCACATTTTCTGTTAAATAACAACGCCACCAGAACCAAACGCTTGTCGCCGTTGCTGATTTTCTGGCCGGGCGCAATGTCGCGCCAAATGTGAACTGAAACGCAGTTGCGCCGCTGGGAGAAGGTCGGCGCAAATGTCGCTGGTGAACCAAACGCGAACATTAGCCAAGAAGGTTTATTTCATAGTCAGCTTGTCAATTGTAAACAGCCAATTCAGCCAAGAGCTGCTGCATTTTCCATTAGTCGGGCTTAAAGACGCTTTAATTGTAAATTACTTAATCACAAGAGCTACGATTTTCTTCCATTAGTCAATATTAATTAACCAACGCAGCCACGCTAAGCGAAGATTTTCCGTTAGCTGGAAAATAAGTCGCCACCAGAACCAAACGTGAGTACAAGCAGAGAGTGGTTATAAGAAATTTCATTGAATTTTACATTATTTGGCGATTTTCCATGGCGCTCAGCTAACGGAAAAGTACCAAAAAAAAAACCAATAAAAAAGAAATAGTTGAATCGTTGCAACAATTATTTCATGAGCATAACCAATCGATTAAATTGTTCAAAACGGCCACTAAACTAATGCCATCCAATGACCATAAAATTGTGATTCGAGCTGACGAAACACCTGTTGGAGAACATGCAGGAAGATTTAATGTTCCTACAATTAATGAAGTGGCAATAGTCATTGTTGGAGATCAATTTGAATCATGCAACATCGTGCTTCCTCGTAAAAAAAATCGTCTTCAATGTGTTGCAGATACTCATCGCTCCTACGACACATTACGGTATACAATATTGTTCTGGGAAGGAGAAGATGGATACCATTTTAACATAAAAATGATCAATCCAGCAAATGGTGAAGAAACAAACAAAAAGGTTGGTGCTATAAATTACTAAATTCACATAGACTGATGATTCGTAAAAACGAACAAAATCAAATTTTAAAATGCCGACAATTGTTTCATCAATACATTGTTGACATGTATGTAAAGATTGAATCTGAACATTTGTTATATAGTTGACTGAATCAGAAAAAACTATGGTCTGAAGAATACATACATTTGCGTGATGCAGTAAACAATGATGCAATGTAAATGATAGAGGGAAAATTACAATATTACCGGCAACATATACAGGCAGTCCACAACAAATGCATTAATGCGCACAAGATGCAATGTCATATGTTTGTCAATACGGTCGTCCAGATTTGTTTGTTACATTCACATGTAATCTGACATGGACTGAGATCAAAGAACATCTATTGCCCGGTCAATCGCCACAAGATCATCATGACATTACAGCACAGGTATTCCAAGCAGAAATTGAAATCATTAATGGACTTCATTGTTAAACATCATGTGTCCTTAGAAAAACGTTGCTGGATGTATTCTATTGAATGGCAAAAAAGAGGTTTACCACATGCCCATATTTTGATTTCGTTGATCAAAAAAATTACACCCGACGAGATTGATAACGTGATTTCAGCAAAAATTCCCAATTCATCTGTTGATCCAGGATTATTTGAAATAGTAACAAAAAATATTTTTCATGGATCATGTGGTGTTCACAACATGAACTCACCATGCATGACTGATAGAAAAAGCACAAAACGTTATCCAAGAGCATTTTCTTCCAGAAGCTATTACTGGTAATGATGGTTATCCACAATATCGTCATCGATCAACCCATGAAAATGGTAAATCAATAAGTATAAAAGTCAGAAATCAAGACAATGAAGTTGATAATCGTTGGGTTGTCCCCATATTCGCCACTATTATCTAAAACGTTCAAAGCACACATCAACGTTGAATATTGCAATTCTGTAAAATCGATAAAACACATTTGCAAAGATGTCAATAAAGGTAGCGATATGGCTGTTTTTGGAGTATCAAGTGAGAATGGATCTATTGATGAAATCAAACAGTATCAACTTGATACTGTAGTAGCAATGAAGCAGTGTGGCATATTTTATCATTTCCAATTTACAATAGACACCCAACAGTTTTTCATTTGGCAGTTCATCTCAAAAATGGGCAAAAGGTTTTTTTACAACAGAAAATGTACTTGAAAGAGCAGCAATAACACCACTATCAACACTGACTGCATTTTTTTTCATTATGCCGAAACAATGTTATATTCAGACGTACCAACATATTTCACGTGGAATGCATCAAAAAAATAATTCCAACAACACAAACGGGGAAAGAAAGTTGAAGGCCAAGAAAATTCATTTTCAACAGATGCTTTGGGAAGATTATATACTGTTCATCCAAATCAGGCAGAATGTTATTATTTGTGTTTGTTATTGGTGAACGTTTGTGAAGCAACATCATTCCAAAATTTAAGAACAGTTGATGGTCGTTTGTGTGCAACATATAGAGATGTCAAAGATTGAATTTATTTGAAAACGATGCAGAATGGGATGGTTCACTTGCTGATGCGACAATTTCTGCTCATCCAAATCAAATATGTGCTTTATTTGCAATCATATTATCAATATGTGAACCATCAAATCCAAATCAATTATTGGGAAAATATAAAGATTTTATGACTGAAGACATTCTGCATCGACTTCGTATAAGATATTTAAACCAAGACATGCAATTCACACCAGAAATGTATAATGAAGCATTGATTTTGATTGAAGACAATTGTTTGCTAATCATTAATAAAGCATTATCACAACTGGGAATGACATTACCTAATCGACTAACTAATGACTATTTCATACTAAATTACAACGCAAAAAAAACTTCGACAACAATGAATTAAATATATTTGTACAGTTAAATATTCAAAAGTTACTTCCAGAACAAAAACACGTTTATGATGAGATAATGTGAGTAGCAAATGACGAGAGTGATGGAATGTATTTCTTGGATGTGCCATGTGGCACAGGAAAAATATTTCTTATTTCAATGGTATTAGCAAACATACGTGCACAAAATAATATCGCATTGACAATCGCACCATCTGGAACTCTTTTGGATGGTTGTTGAACAGTACATTCAGCACTTAAATTGGCATTGAATATACAAAAAAGTGAAAAAAATCAACTTGCAACACTTCAAAAACATCAGGAATGAGTAAAGTACTCCAGCAAAGCAAGATAATTATATGGGATGAATGCACAATGGTGCATAAAAAATCACTGGAAGCACTGGATCGAACATTGCAGGATTTACACAGAAACGAACGGCCATTTGGTGATGTGCTAACATTATTACCAGGTGATTTTCTACATAACCTGTTATTCCATATTCAACAACAGCTGATGAACTAAATGCGTGTTTAAAAGCATCACATTTGTGGAGACATGTTAATAAATTTTCATTAATGACAAACATGCATGTTAAATTACAAAACAATCCTTCTGCAGAGCATTTTGCAATACAATTATTGGATATTGGAAATGGAAAAATTATAATTGAAGAAACAACAGACTGCATTAAATTACCAAACGATTTTTACAGTATCGTTCACTCACAAGAAGAATTGGTTCAACGCATATTTCCAGATATCAAACAAAATTACAAAAGTCATCAATGGTTGGTTAAGTGAAAGTACAATAAGCTCCAAAAAATGTGGATGTAAACTTCATTAATATCAGCATATGTTACCAGGAGAAACAGGTACTTACAAATCAATAGATACTGTCATACACTAAGATGAAGCAATAAATTATCCAACTGAATTCTTAAATTCACTTGATTTATCTGATCACCCCACATCATTAATCTGAAGGTTGGTGTTCCTATAATTCTTCTTAGAAATATTGATCTACCTCGTCTTTGCAATGGTACCAGATTGGCAGTCAAAAGATAATTAAAAAATGTCACTGAAGCAACAATTTTAATTGGCAAATTCAAAGGAAAGGATGTGCTAATACCACGTATACCAATGATACCAACAGATATGCCATTCCAATTCAAACGATTACAATTTCCAATTAAACTGGCTTTTGCAATAAAGATAAACAAATCACAAGGCCAATCATTGCAAGTATATGGATTGAATTTGGAGAATCCATGTTTTTCTCATAGACAATTATACGTTGCATGCTCCTGTGTAGGAAAACCAAGGGATTTGTTTGTATATATGCCAAATGGAATCACCAAAAACATTGTATATTCAAGAGCATTGCAGTGAACTTTAAATCGAATACAACAGTAATTACAATTTATGTAAACCAAAACACAAAAATAATAATGCATGTGTTAATATCTATCTTTAAATAATACAATAATTATTGTATCAATTATAATTGATATAAAACACTCAAATCTAGCAATCATAGTCACAGGCAACGATGTGTGGGTACTGCTAGTATACAATAAAAAACAGCAAATTATTTAAAAAGTAATTTATAGTGTACCTTGGTGTCTCAGCCCAAACTATTCTAGGCCCATATTCTAGCTCAGACACCTGGATATTATGACTGAAGCAGTCATATGGGCAGCCATCTGAAGATGATGCACCATTTATTCTGGCATCTGGTTTTGATATTTTTTTCTCCCAGCCATTGAGTATTTCTGTTGTCACTTGAGGTACAGTCTGTCTGGCAAATCTCTTGGAGACCTAAATGAAAACATAATCAGTTAAAAAATAAACAAATCTTGGGCATATCAAGATCTATGACTTCAATATTAGTAGTAACTTTTATGCAATATTTATATTTATTAAAGATAAAAAATGTATAAAACTAATTCCACATTAATAGTCTCGTAGCTCAAATTACGTTAGAGAGTATTACAGTAAGAAAAACAAACTAGCCCATTTTCAGCCACTGCACTAATACATGAAGCCTGACAACAAAAAGATAGAGGGGTTCATTTCAATAATAATTTACAGAATTCCCCTCCCCAACATCATTTCCATTAGTGACACATAAAACTATAAAACCACCCGTGGTTGTATGGAATAGGTAAATATTTAAAATAAAATGTCTTTGGAACCATATAACACAAGTTACCAGCAGAAATTTTACTTACTCTGGTTTAAATAAATATTGACATAATATATACACTGTTAAGAAAGGACATTTTTTTTATACAGGCATGTAAATGCATTTCCACTAGATTATTAATCTCTGATTCTTAACACAAATTAGTAAATACCCAAGTTAATTTGAGGTAAAAGTTACCTTGTAAATATCCGTTCCATCCTCGCTTTATGTTTTCCATCTTCTAGAGTCTGATATTCTGTTCTCACTGAAATATTAAAAAAAGTAAGTATTTAGAAAAGATATCAATAAAAGTTTTAAAGGGAAACAGGATTCAGCCCTATTTTGATTCTCTCTCTCTAAACTGTATAGACGTTAAAGCTAAAAAATTAAATAAAAATACTAAGACTCAACTGATATTAAAACAAATTTGACAACTGATATTAAACATTTTTGCTGAAAAATTACTATTAAACACTTGAAGCAAGAGAACTAAGACACTCACTGCAGTCATTAAACTTTATTATGCTTTTCTCAATGAAAAATCAAGAAATGCTACATGATAAATTACATTTAAAGTGTAACTCATAATTCTAGCAGAAGAGTAACCCATAACATTAACTTGAACAAATGAGTATAAAAAGGATTAATGCCACAAAAAACATACAAAAATTACATAACTGAAAAATACAAATTAATTGGTGGCTGGCAATTAGGGCTGCAGAGCTTCAGTCCCTTATGAAATTATTTTAAAAGCTTGCATTTTCGTTTTCATTTTAATTGCTTTGAGAGTTCAATGATCAATCAAAATGGCAAAAAAGTAATAAAAAATGTCAAAGGAAGATGGAAAATCAATCAAGAATTAAGAGAAAGACAGACCAGAGCTGCATAGTTTTACCTCTAATAAGGATCAAAATTCATGCACTGAGCTATGTGAAGCACTCATTCAGAAGAAAAAAGCAATCCTTTCTCCTTTTGAAATTAGATGCACTCGAGCTGTGATTTTCACTGCTCTCATTTGGCGCAACTACCACCTTTGCCTTCCTCATTTGGCTTTTTTTTTTTGCTTTCTCTCAGTAGTCCAGTCATTAAGTAGTTTTTTTAAATCAAATTCTGGAGGAATTGTAATTTTTTGCTCCTTTATTTTTTTGGGGGGAGGTGCGGATTACGAATCCGAGGTTTACCAACAAATATTTCTGCTGGAATTTTAGTTATAGCCAAAAAAAATTTAAAAAAAAATCATTTTCCATATCATCATTGTATACCAAAATAATCTGCACAAATTTTTCTATAACTTAGGCCAATACAACTTTTGAAACACTGTTTGTTTCTGAGTTCACGAGCCGGCACTGTAGACAACCATTACTGAACTTTTACTTCATACAGGGTTGATTGCAAATCCATTTCAAAAATACTGAAAATTAGCATGGTGTAAAAATAATTCAGATTGTTGATATGATACGCATACATGCATGCACATTTTGACAAAATGGCCGGATTTTCATTATTTTACTCAGATAAGAAGTTTCACTTCTTCATTGAACTCGATGTAATCTAAAAGTTTTAAATTTTCATATTTTAATGATAAAATTTGTTCTAAAACAAAATTTGAGACATATAATTGAACTCTAAAAAAATCTGGAAATTCCAACTTTGAAGAGAAAAATCGGATATTCTGAATAAACCTGAAACACATCACCCCTGTTCATAATTGTAAGGCAATACTCATTCACATTTATTTGCATATCCTAATCATGTTGAAGGCAAATTAAAAAGAACACAGTTGCAATAACGAAACAATTTTTGCTTTAAATTAGGGATGTAATGAATGTCTGATATTGGGCCCTCTTGCAGAATATTCTGCTTTGCTGAATACTATACAGATATTCGAATGAATATTTCCAGGATAATAATTTTTTTTAAATGTGCATTTAAATACAGGGTGGGCGAAAAGTCCTTGACGGGTAAGCCAAATTTCGATATGGGCACCTTTCGTAGCTCGTGTCACATCTAGGCAATACTCGATCTCATTCCACGTGCTTGTCAACATGGACTATTGATGATTGGGCAACTCCTAATTCAATGGAAGCCTGTCTTGTTGATTTCGTAGGAGAACGAGTAAAAGCTTCACATATTCGTTCGACATCGCTATCACTGGTTGATGGTCGACCACTTCTTGGCTTATCCAGAACACTACCAGTCTCTAGAAATTTCTTATGCCAGGACAAAATGCTGTTTCAACTTGGAGGTGGTTTATTAAATTTGGTATGAAAGTTACGTTGCACTTTTACAATTGATTTGCTTTCAAAATACCAACCAACATAATTCGCCTTTTCACTGGGAGAGGTCATTTTAAGAATGATGCAACTTGCAAACGAAGAGAAGAAATGACATTCGAAAACAAGAATTCCAGTATCTGGATTTTTGATCCTGTAGCACCCTCTTTTGGCATCAGTTCGAAATTGTCTTTTGTTCGGCATATTTTCTTAAATGTGTCAAGGACTTTTCACCCACCCTGTATATTTGGCACATTAAGAATTTCATTTCATCTCCTAAAAAAAGCTCCCAACATTTACCCAATTTTAAGTTGCATAGTTCATAAGTGTATTTAATAATGTTGCTTATCATTTATCATTGTAAAGCCCGAAATTAGCTTTACTGGAGGAAGACTTTTCCATTTGGTTTCAAATATATATATAACCAGCTTCAGAAAATAAATGCACTATATACTGTGCTTCTAGGAGCTGAAAGATATTTTCTAGGTAAATTAGAAATGCATTAGAATTTTTTTTTTTCCTTTACCAGTTAAGTAGACACTCTATCCTAGCATATCCTCCTATTAAATGAAAAAGAAGTTCTTTATTAAAATAGGAATTTGGTTCAAATAATCTTAATTTATCCACTGAATTTTCTTCTGTGTTTGTCATATTCTGCAATGATGATTTTTTTTTTTCTATTTCTGTCAAGCAATCCCAAAAATGAAGAGGTTTTCTCACTTTTTTTTTACTGGAATTATTATTGGAAGTAAGTATTTAAAATATTACTTCCAATATTTTAAAAAGGATGTTAATACTTTTAATATTTATAAAAAGGATGTTAATATTTTTCAAATATGCAAATAATAAAATGAATTTTATTATGCTTTAATTCTTTCCTTTAAAATTTGAGTAATATTTTATTTAGAATCAAAAGTGAATAATTTTTTTAAAGTAGGTATTTGAACTGAAATTCGGCTGAATATTCAATATTCGGCCAAATCACTATTCATTAAATGATTATTTTAAATCATTTAAGTTATTTGAATGTCATCATAAATGCATTTCTTAACTTCCAGTTACATGCAAATAGCCTATATCTACAAAGACTCTTATTGAAACACATTGATAAAATGTTTAATTTTTCTTTTTCATCGAAAAGCCTAAAACAAAATTGATTATGATTGCACTTAATTTGCTTTCTAATGTATTTAGATGCATCCAACCATCTCTGAAAAAAAATATAATAGCTCATCAAATTAAAAACTTATTATTTACATGTAATCAACAACAAAACAAAATTTAAAATAAATGTTCTTTGGATATTTTTAGCTGCACAAAAGAAAAGGAAGTGATATAATGCTACCTTGAACTTATATCATTATTTTCAAAGCTAAACAGTATTGATAAAGAATAGTTTATGATATAACAAAATTTCATTTATTAAAAATCTAAAATTCCTCAATAAATATTAAGAAATGAAAGTATTCAATTAACTAATCATTCTCCAAAATTTTTGTCATGTACAGAAACGTTGAGACTTTTCTCTGAAAAAAAAAAAACCATTATCACGTTTCTTTCAGAAGAAAAATAAATTGAATCTACTTATAAAATTACCAAAGTAATAATAATACCCATGAAAATTGGGCTTAAAATGTCACAGCTGGCATTCAGTTGTGATAAGTGAAACAAGCAAATAAAATAAAACTATTTCTCTGTTTTCTAAAATAAGTAATTGTTTTTGGTATAGTTTTTGTTTAGACGGTCCTCCCCCCCCCCCAAAAAAAAAAAATTGTTTTGTATTCATCAGCTTGTAACATTTTAAGCTTTGTATGCATACATGCCAACATTGGAAAGGTGGATGTCTGTAGCATAAGTTTATCGAAGGTGGTAGACACACGCAAGCACACTCACAGAAATAAACTTATGTCAAAACTTTGAATTTAAGATCATTTATATATAATTCAGCATATTTTAAGTAATCATATATATCTATTTTTTTTAAATACCTTATCTGGATAAATAATAAAAGAAATATATATATTGATCTTATTAGAAGAATTAGAAATAATCTTATAACATTTTTCAAATTCATGAAATGTGGAAGACAAAAAAATCTAGATCATTCTATCGTCGGGGGGGGGGGGGGGGAAATTTGGCGAGAAAATAATATTATCTGTAGTTCCATAGTTTTCGGAAATTTTCGCGAAAATCCTTAGCAGACACATACAATATTTGATACTTTTCAAGATGCACAATATTACTATATACTATATATTGATATTACTATAATTATATAAACTATATTTATAAAAATACTATGCAATACCATTTATAATTAATCAATTATAATCAGTATTGCACACACATACAATCTTTGATCCTTTTAAAGATGCACAACATAACTATATTTGCATATCCTAGATATTTATATTTCTATAATTATATAAACTATATTTATAAAAATACTAGCAGTACACGCACGGTGTTGCCCGTAGAATCAGGACTTCAACAAAATGAAAAGAAAAAGAAGAAAAACGCCCACAATGACGTGTAAAAGTTTTGAAAACAAAATCAAAACAAAAGATACACATTATTGATTTTCCCGCTTATTTTCTTTCGTTTCCCGGCTAAAATGATGTCGCCAATAGTTATGATATAAAAATATCATAACCAGATATCATACACTAAATGATATAATGCAGACATAACTACTAAATAAAGCCAAACTCTGAATCAAAGGCAATTTAATACAGCCCTTATATTCAAAATTTATGCTGGCACAAGAACAGTTTATATGTAACTATGGTAATATGATTTATCAAGAAATGTCATAAAATGTATTCTTGTATGAGTCAGCAAACACAGTACTAGTCAAAGCCACAGTGCTAGTATACAAACTTGTCACTGAAAATGAAATTTTTAAAGAAATATGAAATATTCACCATCGAGTCAGATGAATGATCATTAACAGAAAACTGCAAGCTAAAATATTTTTTTCCACCATTAACTCCAAATGTTGGAAGACCATGTCCAACCGATGTTGACCCTTGCTTTGTTTCTAAAAAATAAATGAGGAAATTCAAACTAAGTTACACAATGAATAAATATTATTGAAAATGCTCATGAAAGAATATATTCACTGGTTTATTATTTTTTAAATAAGAAACATCATGTAACACTGAATAATTTTCTCTGTTAGAGTTTAACATTCATAAAATGTGTTGATGCATACAAGGGGAAAGAAAATAGATAAAAAATTTTTTAAGATGATGCTTCTAAAAGAGAAATTTAAGCCTTTCATTGGTATGCAATAGTTTCCAAGTAAGATGATGGCATATCACTATAAATAAATTAAAAATAAAATAATAAATAAATTTAATAAAAACAATTTTTCAAAATGCATTTTTATTAGTGCACTAAAAAGTAGATTTTTAATTTTAATTATTTTCTATTTTTTCCGGAAAGTAAGTACCGTTTCGTTCCACCGCCACCGCAGCGCTAGTATCGCAGTTCTGCACATGTGCACACGTGTCTCTGGCTGATTGTCTGTCCACTGACAACATTACAGCCAGATTGTGTTTACATGTGTTAGTGAGCGTTCAAAATGTTTAAGACGATTGCCGATCCTGCCAATTGTGAAGTGCATTCTGTAATACAGTTTTTGAACGCAAAGAATGTTAAGCCAGATGAAATTCATTGTCAACTTGTAGAGATTTATGGTGAAAATGTAATGATCGACGGAATGGTTAGAAAGTGGGTTCGACAATTCAATGATGGATGCACCAATGTTCATGACAAAGCACAGAGTGGGTGACCTTCTGTTGTCAATGATGGTTTGGTAGCAAAAGTGAGTGAGAAAATTCGTGAAAACAGACGGTTCACAATAAGAATGCTTTGTGATGAGTCTCCACAAATTTCAAAAACTGTTTTGCATGAGATTGTCACAAATCGCATAAATTATCACAAATTGCGTTCCCATTGGGTTCCGAAAATGCTTACAGATGTCCACAAAACAAAGTGACTTGGCAGTGCTTTGATATTTCTTACCTCATACAGTGAAGAGGGCAATGAATTCCTAAACAAAATTGTGACCCATTGTGGTGATGAAACTTGGGTTTGTCATGTCACTCCAGAATCAAAACAACAGTCGATGGAGTGGAGGCACTCACGGTCCCCCACAAAAAAAAAAAAAAATTCAAAACAACATTGTCAACACACAAAATCATGTGCACCGTGTTCTGGGACAGACGGGCCATTCTGCTTGTTGAGTTCCTCCTCAGAGGTGAAACCATCAATGCAGTACGATACTGTGAAACATTGTGAAAACTGCGGAGTGCAATTCAAAACAAAAGGCGAGGAATACTCAGTCAAGGCATTGTGTTGCTTCATGACAATGCACGTCCCCATTCTGCTGGTGACACTCAAAACCTTATTCAACAATTCGGTTGGGAGCAGTTCGATCACCCGCCGTACAACCCTGACCTTGCACCTTCAGACTACCACTTGTTCTTGAACTTGAAGCATGATTTTGGAGGGAGACCTTTTACAGCGATGACGACGCAAAAAACGGTGTTCAGCAGTGGCTGTCTTCACTAGCGGCATCTTTCTTTGAAGAGGGTATAGACACGTTGGTTTCCCACTATGACAAATGTCTGAACAATGGTGGTAACCATATAGAATAGTTTAAAATATGTTTATGAATACTAAAATAGTTTCCAAAATGCTCTTTCATGTAAAAATAAATTTTGCTTTGAAAAAACATTTTTTATGCGAGTTTTTCCAAAACGGTACTTACTTTCCGGACACACCTCATATCATGGATTCTTGAAATAATTTTTGTCTCAAATTCATTGCCAGATGGATGGCACTATTTGTACACAATCAAAGTGTAATTAAATTTATTGATAAACTGATAACTCAATTCTGAAAATATTAAAACAGTGTATGGCCACCAAGAAAATAAAAAGTGAACTTTTAGATGAATCATCTAAGAATGCAATAAATTTCATTTAATTCATAAGATGCCTATTAAGACATGCAATGATTAAAAGGGGGTCCATTTCCCTTTCAATTTAGTTACTAGACTGAATTTTTATTTTCCAAATGTTTGATAACAGCAAAATATTTAACCAAATAAAACTTTTATTAAAGATCCAAATAATAATAAATGACAAATCATTGCAGCTTTTAATACTAGATTAGTTGTCTTAATAAAATCTATATTCTCATATTAAGACCTATAATTTTAGAGCCTTTCTAAGATTTTACACCATGTATCAACTACTTTTGAGCAGAAAAAGATTTTTCCAAGAAATCCTTTTCTTTAAAAAAAAAAAAAAAAAAAAAAAAACATTCTCTTACAACCCAGAAGTACACAAGAATGTAAAATTAAAGAATAAAATATTTAAGTGATGATATACGGAGAAGTATAATATCAGCAATTAATCTGTACAATTTTTAGACTTTGGAGTGACTTAATTTCGAAATTCAAGAAAACGATTTCTTCCACTATTTTTTTTGTTGGAATTTAAATTTAATAATATTGAGATAATTTGATAGATAAAATTATATATCTATTTGAGTCATCATAGGGACGTCGAATTAACCAGCAATGATTTTGATCAATACAGCAACATAAAATTCCCACATTTATAAGACTACTTATCACAACAATTTATAGATTTTATATTGTTTGCTAATTTTATAGAGGAATTAGGATGGAATAAGTTAATTGAATTTTGTGTGTGCATGAGCATTAGGCCCAAATTTTCATTTTGGTCAGAATTGCATAAATAGAACTCTGCATTAGCCCTACTTGAAGTTATGGCCCAACTTAAAGTTATGGCATAGAGAATGGGCAATCGTTTTTCAGATTAACCTCCCTTCTTCTCCTTTCTACATATACAAAGGTATCTTACTTGTGGAAAAGCTGCACATTATATAAATGCATAAGATACCAACTGTTACAACTTTTGAATGTACTTAAAAAAGTCGATGGGGAAATGGTTCTCTTCATAACTTGAAATAATTCTGTATAATTTCATTTATCATGTTTTTTTTCCCCTTGGCAGTTTGGTTGGAATTTAGTTCAAACGTTAGGCAAAGTTTTTGGCTCAGGCCCATCCGATCCTTAAAAGTAGCAAACAAAAGTGGGCAATTTTTTTAGTTATTATAAGTTGATTTGAATTCTAGGCGAATCACTAGTTGATTCAAATTTTATCGAAATTGTTATGATTATTTTTGTAAATCAATATTGAACTTTCATCAATTTTGTTTATATAACTTTCTGTGAAGCTGGGATAAAATACGTAAATAATAAATATAAAATAATAATAAACATGATTTTTAAATACACCTTGTAACTTCTCCAAAAGCAAAACTAGCAGGCATTGCAATATAACACTAAGATAACAAAACTTAACTTTCAAAAAATATTAATGATGAGAAAGCTCATTGATCGCAACTTACATCCATTTCAAAAGTCTGCTGAAAATCGTCCAGGAAGCATACAATACATCTAATAGTTTTGACATGTTTTTCTAGAGCTAGTTCTGAAGCGTGCATGTTGTAGGTGCCACTTGATCCTACCAGAACTCTCCAGGACATGCTCGGCTACTGGCCACTGCAAACGGAAGAAACGTTTGAGCTCAAAGGAAATCTTTTTAAAAACGAAAAATTTTACTTTAATACATTTTGAACAAAGATATCTCACCAATCATAAAATATCATATTTGGGAGTGATGTAGTATAATAACTAAAATGCATTTTAATGAATCCTTTTCAAATATAATAATACGGAATGTTAGGTAGCACTTCATTAAATTACTGCTCGATATGTGAGAAAATTGTGGGTAGAGTTTCATCGAAACAAGAGATGTAAATTTTTAAAAACATTTCACTTTTAATTGTAAATGAAATATATTTCAAATTTTAAATGAAGAAGATTAATTTTGATTAAATTAATTTTAAGAATAAAACTGATTTTTTATCAATTGCATATTTAAAAAAAAATGTTAAAACCTTATGCATATTGGTAATATTTTAAATACTTTAATTACAATAAGAAAAGCAAAACCCTCATTATTTTGGGATTAAGGTAAGTGCTCCAGTAGTAGGCCACGTACCAGTAGTGGGCCACTTGAATTTTTAAGTTGAAAAACAAGAAATTCCAACATTCCAGTGAAATAAGAGATCTGCCTCTGGTAGGCTGAAACCCTTATCAGCTAAATACCAAAGGCACAGCCTTTATTTCCTGTTTAGTTAGGAGCTAGAAAGTTTGTTGCTGAAGTTGGTCTCTGAGAGAAGCATTTTTAGCTTATTCTTAGTGATTTCCTTAAGAGGTAACTCTTCATTCGACTATTTTTTAACATACATTCTATTTGTTTTTAAAATGAATTGTTCTTGATATTATTTGATTAGATAATGAATGTATTATAAACTATCTTTATTAAGTAGCTGGTCGGTATTGATAATTTATGATAGAAGGGTGGCTCCACTTTTGATCAATGTTTGATTTCAATGCTCCTGTGCAGTGGGCCTAGGGAGGCCAGTACTGGTACATGTTTTCTCTCAAATAGACTGTTTTGTGATGTTTAATACATATATCTTGTAAAGTCTTTTAATTAATTAGATGGTTTTTATTTTATCAGAACTGTAGGCCGGTTAAGGCCCAATTTCTGATATTAATTAATGGCCCATTACTGTACATGCTAATTAATGGAACTTTCTGACCACTACTAGCCATAAATATTCTTATATACTGTTGAGGAAAAGACAGATATTCAGGAATTAGCGGCTCTGTAATCTGAGGCAGACAATAATAACCATCGTGACAAGGACCATCTAAAAATATTCCCACACTGGCTCATTTAAAAGGGCTCTTTTCTGGCTGGTAGAGGGAAGATGATAAAAAGAAAAAAAAGATTTATTCGACATAAAAATATTAAGATTTAATATCCATAATGCCCAAACAGTATTTTAAAATGAAAGTATTCGATAATTAGTATATACCCTTAAAAAAAATTGGCTGTTGAGAAAAATATAAACTTGCTTACGTTAGAATCTATAAATAAAAAAGATTTCACCTATATCGCTTCATTTTGCTCCATTTTTAGTATAACTTAATGCATTGTTATTACTACTACAATACTTAATGATTTTATTATTTTTCTTTGCACACTGACAAATCTAGGTGGCTCACCTCTTGGTATGCCTCACTACTGGTACATCAAAAGTTTGCTATGCCCACCTCTGGTGCATAGGAGTGATCTAAGTTTTTAATTTTTAAAAAATTACGTTACAATTATTTTGATATTTCAGGTGATTATTATTTTAGATAAAAGTTTGAACAACCATAAAAAAATACAGATTAGCGAAACTTCTCAAAAGTTTAGATGATAATTGAAGAAATACCCTTAAGTGGCCCACTACTGGAGCATTTACCTTACTAATTTTTTTAATAATAAATGTACTGGAATGTAATTCCGCAATATTCTTAATTAAATATATTTAAAACATTTTTTAAAAACATTTCATCCTGAATTTAGTCTTCATTTATTCTGTTCAGCATTTAGCCAGATTGAATATTTGGAAAAGGGCCAAGTCTTAGTTCTTCAAAGGTCTACTGAGTATCCCTAGTTGCCCTTTTTGTAAATTTGTAAGTTATTAAATTTGTAGTTTGGTAAAATTCATTAATACCAAAATCTTTCTGCAAGAATGTTCCGTTAAGTAGGAATTTACAATGAACAACCAATTAAAAATAAAAATTGCAGACTAATTTTATTAAGTTAAATAATCAATTTTGCCAGACACCAAAGAAATAAAATTTTATATGTCAATAGTACACAAGAAATCATAGGAGAATATCATACAGTGAAACCTCTCTGAGTGGCCACTCCTCCGTTCCGAGAAAAACTGGCCGCTCGGAAGGGGTGGCCGCTTTGAAGGGTTTTCGTTACAATTACAATATAATTGCTATAATACATAATATAAATAAGTCTGACACATATTTCTTATTTAAAATGAAGTTTGAGATTCATCTCAAGAGAAAATAGTGCTTTATTTAATAATTTTTTACATTTTTTCAGAAAAGGATACAATTTGTGACTGTTTTAAGTTTTTACCCTTCTAGGGAAAAAGACCATTTTTTCAAGTTCGTTTTTCAGTTTAAAAAGTAAATCTCTAACCGATACCTTTGTTAAATGGGATGGGCCAACCAACCCGGCGGCCGTTCAGAGGGGTTGGGTGGCCGTTGCTAGGGGTTATTTTAACATTAGGTCTAAGGGCTGAAAAATTGGCCGTTAAAAGGGGTGGCCGTTCGAAGAGATTTCACTGTACTATCAATAAAAAAAGCTTGAAAGAGACACGTAAGTTGTCATGATTCACACCTGAGATTCGAACCATCTATCTAATTAGACGACCCCTTCTCTGCTATCTCTTAACTACAGTAGAGATAGGGTCATCAAATTAGACTTAAGATGAATCATATTTGATTCATACAGCAATTAATGTATTAAAGTTCATAAGAACATCATTGACAATTATGAACTAGGAAATACTGTAAACTGCACCCCTTTATAACTATTATACTGCCCTTTAAAACTGCAATTTATAACTGTATTAGAAAAGAATAATTGATACAAAAGCTTACGCACATAATTTAAGCAAACAAAACAGACAACGCAGCATGGTTACAACAAAAAAGATGGTCAAAATATTTATCCGGAATCCTTTTTGCACGTTGTACATTCATCACGACTCCAACCGTCAGAGAGAGTTCAATTAAAATATTTCAAGCAAGAAAATTCATATACAGAGCAAAGAAATTACTCTGCAGCAGTAAAATGTTATAAATTTGCTACTTATGAAATAATATATTATGAATCTGCGAATTTCAAAATATTGAGAATAATCAAGAATTAATTAATTTTTTTAAAACCTGGGTGTAAGATAATTCTTATAATTATGAACAAAAAAGGAATCTTGCTCTATTTCTTCCTATATTTTACAAGAAAAAAATTTCACAGTTTTATTTATTTAATAATCTTATTTATTTTTCAGCTGAGTGAGTCCGAATCAAAAATTAAACAAGCATGTTTCTTTCCCGTAAACGTTATTTATATCATAAAAGTAAATAAAAATAAGATACGGTGAGTTTAGCTGTAAAATATTTACTTCTGATCAATGAAACAGATAAGGCTGCGATACTTTTTGTTGCACTCGAATAATACTTATCAAATAATAATTACAGTTTTTGTTTATATGTTAAGAATAAATTTGATGATTTAAGTAGTTTACAGTTTTCTGGTTTGTTTATCTGCATTCAAAGTTTATGTTGGACTTCCGCTTTGAAGTTGAACAGGTCTATTCTCGTACCCCGGTTGGGTTGGGAGCGTTTCGCCTTTCGACCGCGGGACGTTAATGGCTTTTTCTCGAACGAAAAAAGCGGTCTCATTCTCATACCTCGGTCGTTTTGAACTTCTCGCTTTACGCTAGGAATTGACGTATTTCTGCTGCGCGCGCAGCAAATCAAGCGATCGTCTGCGATATTTTTGTTTATGGCTTCAGATGCAGTTCGAGTTTTGAATCGCCAAAGGAACTATGGAGAAGCGCACATTTGCTTCCCAATTCGAAATTAAGTTCGATTATTTTGAAAAATATCCACAAATTTAAAGTGAGAAAGCATCTTTTCAAAAGACACCAAAAGGTGGGAAGATTTAACTTCTACTCTTATAAGACGCATTATAATGCATCTTTCTTGTTTTCATAAGTCCATTGTTAAGTGGGGGCAGTTAAACCATTTATCTTTTACAAAATATACATTTATAATAATATTATACATTTATAGAACATAAATTGATTAATTTTACCAGTTTTCTAGAGA
The DNA here is from genome assembly GCA_013235015.1 of Araneus ventricosus. Classification (NCBI taxonomy): domain Eukaryota; kingdom Metazoa; phylum Arthropoda; class Arachnida; order Araneae; family Araneidae; genus Araneus; species Araneus ventricosus. The sequence continues at coordinate 90,763 of BGPR01005379.1, forward strand.
GAGTAAAAGTAATGAACTTTTTCCATTCCAATACTTTTAACATGAATAAATCTTATAAATTAATATTACAAACAATTTCTTTTATTGACAGATTTTTCAATTACTTTGTACATATTTGACAAATTTCTTTGAATTAAAACCCAAATAAAAAAAATTGTAATGATATATACGGAATTTGGAAAGTCATTCCACACTCAATGTTAAAAAATATTAAAATGTTACACTAATTTAATTAAATAAAAAGATATCAAGTAATTAAATCTTTAACCACTACCCTTAACTTAAATAAATGTCTCATAAGAATCCTCGTAAAGATATCAAAATATATATCTTAACTTTGGTAAAAATTAATAAGATTCCATTAAAGATAATAATAAGAAAGTAATAAAACATAATCCTCAAAAAAGACCCTCCAAAATATCATAATCTTCATAAGAGTCCTCATAAAGATCTAGAAGAAAGAAAATATGATAAAAATTTAGATAATACGATACAGTGACAGTGAAAGTTTTTGTAATTGGGTGGCCCAACAGATACCTCCGGGTATCAAGCACCAGCAGAGACCAGGGTTCAATGAGACCGAGCCCTCTTTCCGAAGAAAGTTACAGGAGCCGGGCAGACTAAGCCGCATGCCACATAGTGGGGACATTCCATCGCGGAACCGTGGTTTTGCTCTCGGGAAATCTAAATGTACCTTCAACATGTGTCCTTCTACTTCTTGTATATGACTGGTCCAGGAGATACCTCCGGCATCAAATACAAATACTCATAATTTTGATCCACTGTCAAATGCGATTGGCCACCACGCATGATTTAGCGTGCAACAGGCCCCATACACGGCGGATCTTCAGTGGAATCGGGTTTCGAATCTGGAGCCCTCCGGCCCCAAAGCATAGACCTGGCCACTGGCAACCGCGGCCTTCCCTTCCAAAAGAAAAAAATATATATCTTAACTATGATAACAAAAATAATAAGATAATAAAAAGAAAGTAATAATACAAATTCTCAACAAAGATCCTCATAAAGATTTCGCTAAAAATCTTCAAAGATGGAGACAGGCGCAGAGAAATCTCCTCCTGCCCATATATATATAAGAAATATGTAAAGAGATATATATATATATATATTTTAGCAGCTTTTTGAGCTGTAGGTGGGTGGAGGCTTGAGCGCAGTGGCCCACCCAATTACAAACCCACTCGTCACTCTTCGAATGAAGAATTTGTCTCTGAATTTTAATGTTTTATCTTTTTATTTTTTTATCATATTATCCTTAATGTAATCTTATTAATTTTTTTTAGCTTTTTCATGTGTTTTTGATCTTTATAGGATCCTTATCAAGATTTTAGCGAAATCTTATGAGGATCTTTGTTGAGGATTTGTATTATTACTTCTTATTATTATCTTAGTATTTTTATCACTTACCTCTTTCTTTCGGAAATGAAGGCTCGGTCTGATTTTTATCGTATTATCTTCTTTATTTTACTATCTATAATGTAATCTTATTATTCTTTAGCTTTTTCAAGGTAAGTTTTGATTCTTTATGAGGATCCTGGTGAAGATTTTTGAAGGAAATCTTATGAGGATCTTTTATTGAGGATTTGTATTATTATTATCTTATTATTTCTTGTTATGAGAATAAGTGAGAGCCAAACCAGGGTTCAAGTGATGGAAACGTCCCCTAATGATGTGGCATGTGGCTTTCTAGTCTGCCCGGCTCCTATCACTTCGGAAAGAGGGCTCCGTCTCGTTGTCAGTCACTGGTCTCTTGCGGTGGCGCTTGATACCCGAGGTATCTGTTAGCCACCCAATTACAAAAAATCACATTGTCACTTCTTCGGAATGATGGCTCGAACCTGATTTTACTCGTATTATCTTTTATTTTTACCATATTACTCTAATGTAATTATTATTTCGCTCTTTTTCAAGGTGTTCTGATCATATGAGGACTCTATGAAGTTAGCACTTTTATAACTCTGTTGGAGGATTTACTAACTTTCTATATCTCATTATTTTGTTATAGATTATGATTCGAGAAACCAGGGTCCCGGTGATGGAATGTCCTCTTCACGATGTGGATATGTTTCAGTCTTCTGCCCGCTCGTCATTCTCGGAAAAGAGGGTCCTGGCTCAGTTTGCTCATCTTGGGGTGGCGCTTGATACCTTGAGGTATCTCTTGGGCCACCCAATTAAATAAAACTCTTCACTGTTCACTTCTCTCGGAATGAAGGCTCGGTCCGATTTTATGTATTATCTTTATCTTTTACTTCTATATAATGTAATCTTCATCTTTTAGCTTTTTCAAGGTGTTTTAGATCTCTAGAGGATCTTATGAAGATTTTAAGCTGAAATCCTTTTATGAGGATCTTTGCTTGAGTGATTCCATTGATCTGATATCTTGATTATTTTGTTATATGATTTCAAGGTAAAAACTAGGTTCCATAGATGGAAATGGTCCTGAGTATGTGGGCTTTAGTCCGTGCTCCGGCCCTGTCACCTTCTTCGGAAAGAGTGCTCGTCTGCTTGTCGCCTGTTCCTTGTGGTGGCGCTTGATACCCGGAGGCATCCTGTTGGGCCACCGAATTACAAACTGCCATTGTCACTCTCTCTTCGAATGATGGCTCGGTCTCGATTTTCTTTATCATATCTTTATTTTTAACATATTATCTTTAATTCCAGACCTTATTATCTTAGCTTCTTTCAAGGTGTTTTAGATCTGAGATTCCATGAAGATTTTAGCGAAATCTTTATGAGGATCTCTTGTTGAGGACGTATTATTACCAAAGACATCATATTATTTTTGTTATATAGATTTCATGAGAGTTAAACCAGGGTTCCTGAACAACGTCCCCATCGATGCGGCACAGTATTTTATCTCGTCTCGGCCCTGTCACTGAAAGAGGGCTCGGTCCTTGCTGCCCCCCTGGTCTCTTTGCGGCGCTTGATAAACTGGAGGTATCTGTTACCACACAATTACATAAACGTTCAGTGTTACTTTCTTCGGAATGAAGGCTCGGTCTCGATTTTTAATGTATTATCTCTTTATTTTACTATATTTATCTTAATGCAACTTTATTATCTTAGCTTCTTTTTTTCAAGGTGTCTCGGATCTATATGAGGACTCTGGTGAAGATTTCTAGCGAAATCTTTTATGGAGATCTTGCTGAGGATTTGTACATTACTATTATCTTATTATTTTTTGTTATATAGATTTCGCGAGAAAGAACCAGGTTCCGCGATGAAATTATCGATGTGGTGCATGCGGCTTAGTCTGTCTGGCTCCCGTCACTCTTCGGAAAGGGCCTCGGTCCGCTACTGCCTGGTTCTATGGTGGCGCTTGACACTGGCATTCGTTGGGCCACCGAACAAAAAAACCGTCATTGCTCTCTTCGGAAATGAAGGCCTGGTCTCGATTTTTACCGTATTATCTTTATTTTATCATATTATCTTATAATGTAATCTTATTATCTTTAAGGCTTTTTCAAGGTGTTTTTAGATCTTTATGACTCCTTTTGAAGCATTTCAGTTTGAAACTTTATGAGGATCTTTGCTGAGGATTTATTATTATCTTGTATTATTTTGTTATATAGATTTTCAAGAGAGCAAAACCAGGGTTCCGCGATGAATGTCCCCACGATGTGGTATGTAGTTTAGTCTGCCCGGCTCCAGTCACTTCTTCTCGGAAAGAGGGCTCGGTCTCTGTTGTCCCCTGTTCTTATGGCGCTTTGATTCCCTGAGGCATCTACAATACCCAATTACAAAACTTTCACTGTCACTTTCTTCAAAATTAATTGGTCTCGATTTTATCGTATTATCTTATTTTTATTATATTATTCCTTTAATGTAATCTTTATTATCTTTTTTTTAGCTTTTCAAGGTGTTTCTGGATCTTTTATGAGGACTTTA